>LPNX010977093.1:559-17200 GCA_001517045.1 Pseudotsuga menziesii | reverse complement strand
ATGGTGGAAATGATGTATCAGTTATATAATCCCCCTTCCACATGAAATTTTGTTCATATCCTTAGGATGATGGAGGGTAGTGTTGTATGGAGTTGGCATGGGAACAATTCTAAGCATTATCATATTTTCTAATTACCAATGAAAAAGGGGATGTATGTACATGGGCTTACCCACAGGGCGAATAAGTGTTGATTTGTGGTACAATGGAGCTGTCAAGGTGGGAAGACATCAAAAAACATATTTGAATATCCATAACTAAAGTAGTCATTGAAAAAATTGTGGTGATAGACAATGTCTAAAGAATTTCAAAGGATTTCATAGTAGTGAAGATATTTGCGCTGTGGAGAAGTCAGCGTTGCAATGAGTTATGTAGTAGAGAAGTCCACACTATAGAGAGTTATGTAGTGGAGAAATCCATGTTGTAGAGAGTTCTGTACTAGAGAAGTACACACTGTAAAGAGTTCTATAGTGGATAATTACATGTTGTAGAGAGTTATGTAATGGAGAAGTCCACACTGTAGAGAGTCCCGTAGTGGAGAATTTCATGTTGCAGAGAGTTATGTAGTGGAGAAGTCTATACTGTAGAAAGTTCTATATTGGAGAAATGTATGTTGTAGTAAGTTTTGCGCTAGTGGAGACACCCAAAACTACATAGAATTATGTAGTAATGAAAATATCTACAACAATATGATGTTCTATATTGATTTACAAAAATACTGTCTATGTGGTATCAAAATTGTTGCAAATCAAGTCATGAATTGTTCTATTTATTTTGTAGTATACAATTGTGCCTCATACATACATACATACATACATACATAAATATACATATACACACACAACACATACCCCCACACACACCCACACACATATGTACACACACACACACACACACCCCCACACACACCCACACACATATGTACACACACACACACACACACACATATATATATGTATGTATAAATATGTATACACACACACACACACACACACACACACACACACACACACACATATATGTATGTATGTATAAATATGTATACACACACACACACACACACACACACATATATATATATATATACATACATATATACATATACATATATATGTATATACATATATATACATACATGTACATACATGTATATATATGTATATGTATATGTATATGTATATGTATATACGCCTAACTGTGCCTCTAGAATAGGTTTCACAATCAGACCTTTTTTTTAACATTTTTGGGAAATCACTTTATTTTGTTGTTGTAACCATAATCTCCATATATTTATTACACCAACAAGATATAAGGTTTTGAATAAATGCATGCTTGGATAAGGCTCTTCTATATGGTATTCGATGATGACCACTGGCCATGAAGGGAATCCAGTCTTCATCAATGGTATGTAGTTTTACTAACCCATTGTCGTATATTGTGTCAATCTCATATGGTCTTAACGATTGGGTGCAGAGCTTGTTGATTAAGTTGTCATTGATGACAACACCATAAATCCTCTTCAAAAAATCTCCCCTTGTTTACAAAAATTCTCTCCTCCTTTGGCATCAATGGCAAAGGAAACATCCTTTGACAATACTGCTCCCCCTTAGGGCATGCTTCCCCTGTCATCAACTTCTCTTCCTTTTTCAACTTTTCTTGTTGTTTCCATTAATGGAAATAAGAAATTCCTTTGGAAATAGTGCTCCCCTTATCATTAGACACTACTGATATTTTGATGAAATTTTATTTTGTCACAAGGAAACTGTTGGAACCAACTACTATACGATACTGAAAAGAGTGTGATTGTTGATCTCAAATATGATAATCAGGTACATAGCTCCTTTTACACATTCTTTTTACACTTCATGTCACTGGTCGATAGTATTCAAAATGGTATTGGGTTTTTCCCAAGATTTTCATCATTTTTGTTTTGATCAATGGTGCAATCTACTAACTTTATTCTCTATACTTTAATAGGTTGATGGTTGTTCATGTCATTTGATTGAACTTGATTTCTTCTCCAAACTTTAGCTTGTCCCTGCATCCTGCAATGTTTTGTGAAATGATCATGATGATAGCAATTGTAACACTGAAAGGAAAACCCACCATGATTTATTCTTGGTGTGATTTTTTCATGATCTCTGCAATGGATGGCTTTGTGACCATAGCTATTTCACTTGTAACAGTAGCCATTGAACATCATAGGGTATCTTTGAGTAAATATTCTTCTTTATGATGTACCTTCTCTTGATTCTTGCTGATCATGTAATATTCTAAGAATACATGTATAACTATTAGTATTTTCTTCCTTTTCCATAGAGCTTTTATTTTCTTCAATGTTATTCTCAATATTTGAATTTGTCTTTAACTGAGTAGTTGTTTTTTCCATATCTTCCTTCAGAAAGAGGATATTCAGTTCTTGCTTTTGACAAATTTCTATCTTTTCTTGGAGTTTCATCGTTAGTTATTCTTCTATTTTCTTGACTTATTCTACATGTTTGTTTAGATTAATGATACTATCTTCCATTTGTCCTTTTAAATTCTGATAATCCTCATGGGATTTTTGCAGTTGAACTTTTAGTACACGATTCTCCTTTCTGAGTTCCGAGAGATCCTTTTCAAATTCAAAGTTTGTCAGACACATCTTCCATAACTCTACCTTCAAGATTTCATTTAAAGTTCTTGTTTTCTTCTTAATTTCTCTGCCAACATTTCTTTAGTCTTGTAGGTACTTATCTCACTATCTTTTCCTTGTATATTGCAATTCAATTCTTTCTCCTTATCTTCTAGTTGTCTTTTGAACTTGACAATTTATTCTGATTGTTTTTCATTTTCTGTAGTTGACTTCTCAAGTTTATCTTTCAAAGAGTTGGATATGTATTCTTTGATTTTGGTAGCTTCTTCAACTTGGAGTTTTAGATCAATTATCGTCTGTGTGGCCTCCTCAGATTCTTCTTGATTCTTTTTTCTTAGATTCATCCAATTGCTCTTACAATGACTGGTTCTATTCATAGATAATGTTCACTTCTTGTGAAACATTAGTAGTTTCATTGTCTATTTGAATTTCTTCTAGAACCATAGTATCTGCTAAATTTCTATCACGTATTAGAGAGCAAGGATTTTCATCACAATCTGAAGTATTACATTCTATGAATTCAAAATGTCTCTTATCTTCTATACATGATAAACATATCTCTTTAAAATCATTACAAATAGAGTGTTCAGGGGACTTACCTTCATACTTACCTGGATCTTGTACTGACATTTTGATGGGGATGACTTCTGTTTTTTGTTCTTCATCTAAATTTAGCTGATTTATTTTGAACGACAATTCTTCAATTGAGTTGTACTTTCCTATTTTCTCTCATTGGATATCTGTCAGATATTCAACCATAAGTTTCATAACCTCTTATTGATGTTCTTTAGTGGAGTATATATGTTCTCATAGTTCCTTAGTTGAGATTCAATTTCCTATCTTTTTCTTTTGGTGATATGTTAATCCTTCAAGGAGGTTTCCGTAGACAATGAATTATTATTCTTTGCTTCCTTCTGAGCTGTTGTTTTCACTTTATTTGGAGGAGTATATCCAGTAAGAATTGATTGCCACATACCTATTCCTTCTGCCTCAAGATAAAATTGCATTCTTCTTTTCTAGATGAAGTAATTTGTTCCACAAAACAATGACACTCCATTCATTTAGAACCCCATGGTGTGTTGAAGATCTCCTTCAAGATGATAAGGGTTTCTGTGAAGGACCCTCTTTGATACCAATTGTTGGACACACCGAGCACACTGAGCAGGGGGTTAGGGGGTGGGGAGGGGGGTGAACGGTGTGTATAACTTTTGTTACTTTTTCAACAATAACAATCATCAACAAATTATTCAATAATATGTAGATTATGTTGTTATAATTATATTGAAAATTTTAGCTCATTGTCACATATCATCTGTTAACACAAAAAATTGTTCACCTAGCTCTCTCTGGTCCAAACCATAATTATACATCATATTCCCATCACTATTTCCTCCATTTTGACCTTCACAACTAAAATTCCACCAAATATGGTCCAAAAAATTATTATTCCTTCCCCATAAATGAAGGGAAGTTTAGCATTTATTGTGATTTATCCCCCACTCTCTTCAAAAAGGACAAAAAAACCCTAAAAATGAGAATGGGTAAAAAACTATGTACAAATACCATGGGAGATTACAATGGGTAAAAAAAACCTAGATCATCCTATAAATACATTGTGAATGTCTCACCAAAAACAATTTTAGTCACACTTTTCATCATCTTTTCAGCTTTCACCATTATTCCCACATTTTTCCATACCATTCCCATGGTGTATGTTGAACTTGTGCCATACCCATTTGGATCCATTCCCCCTATTTGACAACCATTAGTGGAGATGATTGCAGAACCAAGCTATGGAGCCGTGGGACCATTTCCTCAAACGGATTCAGTGGCCCACTTCAAAGAAAGGTATGCCTATTGTTGTTACTTTTTGCTAGTTATATAATAAAATCAAAATCATAAAAAATATTTTTGTTCTTGTTCATTGTCAGTTGTTATTGTAAGTCGATGTTGAAAGACACTTCACACCATGAACTTTTCTTATGATCTGGTTGATCTAGGGTAGGTTCTTTTGCATGTAGTAGGGTAGAATTCCCCGCTACATCATCATATCATCATTAGGTAAGAAGCATAGAAAAACATAGTACACAATATTTTTACGTGTAAACCCAAGTCCCAGGAAAAAACCATAGAAAAATTATAATAATAGTTTTCCAGTAACAACTAGAAGGAGGAAACAACCCCATTGTTACAATGACTTCAATTCTCCAGCTACAACTGGAAGGATGCTACAACCCCGTTATTTCTAGGTTGCAACCTGATGGAAGATCCAACTCCCTAGTTCTTCGACTACAACTAGAAGGAGGCTACAACCCCCTTTCCTTTCCTCATCCTACCACTCTGATATGAAGATAGAAATCACGACCGCACTGATCCTATAGACCTGCTAATCAACATTTGTACTACACTGTAAAATCTGTACCACACTGCACAACCATTTCCACTACTGACCACTGCTCATCATCTGATCACTAATCATAAACTAATCACTATCCATTGTATCACACTGCTCATCATCCTATACAATCAACCTTCCCAATCAAGATGTACCAATCAATCTGTTGCTTACATCAACTGAACTAGTCAATTTGAGTCTAACTGTACACCTAGATCTATCCACCTGAGTCAAACTAACTTCTCATTCAACTTAGTCAGTCTGAGTCAGACCAACTTCACATAAGGAAACTTGTGCCAATCCTGCTCAATTGAACCAACCTGTAGAAAGCTGCTTGTGTACATGTTCCAAACCAACCATATACTTGTTTTAATCTAATCAAGTGTTGTGATAGTCAACCAACCCTTCTTATTTGGCATAGTTCATCAAGTAAGAGACACATTTGAGAAACCAAGAGACTTCACATACGGTCAACCAAACTTTATCCATTCACACTCAACTCAATGACACCACAACCAACCTCAATCACAGTTAAGGAATACTTGAAAGTTAAACATGATATACCTCAATCAACTAACCTCATCCAAGAAGATAAAATACTTAATCAACTATGTCAAATTCAGTCAATCTCATAAACTCTTAGACACAAAAGGATACTCCACTCAAATAAAGTCAACAAATCAAGCAAATAGACACTTGCAATATTGTCAAAGGTTTTCATTAACAGTCAATAACAGTCTAGCTCCAGTTAGATCAAAGACAGAATGATCGACACTTGTCAAACTAGTTTTCAAATAAAAAACATAGGTTGATCAAATAAATCACTCACAAGATATATTACTTACATGTCAACTTCTCATTCAATACTACACTAGACAACAGTCAAGATAAACATCAAGATCTGTGTCAACAATATCCAAGATATCATCAAGATATATATCAATATCACATCAATATATATGCCAAAATAACCATCACCATGACTTCAAAGAGATATACAAATATATAGGCTCACATACTAAGACCAAAGATGAACTCTATCCATGAGAGACATGTGTCATCACAAGAGAAACCCAGAAGCATGAACCATACCATTTAGAAGATTAGAATATGAATTAGAAACAATATACAAACCAAAACAAACTCTAGATCATGTCATCACACATCCCTTGCAACAATATTTCCAAAGAGACAAGAATTTTGTAATTTTGATTCTGTAAGAGGAATTTTTGCCAGTTTTAGTGAATCTCTTCAATCCTCAAAGAAGCCCCAAAATTCCCCCTCCACAAGGTTTAGCACTTTTCTCCAAGAGTTGTGAAATACCAAAGAGAGAATTGATTGATGAACAAATAAAATGTTTGATATTCTATTTATATAGGTCATGGAGGATTTATTCACAGGTTTGGCTGACTTTTAGTAGTTTTAATTAAAAATTAATTGAATTCTTTTAGCAGACCGACCTACTTGTAAGGAGGTAAATTAATACATTAACTTTAAAAAATCAAAAGTCATCAACTGTAAGTATTTAGAGAACACTCCACATAGACCAAGCTTGAATCTCTTGAAGCCCTTGGAGGCCTTGGAACATATCTACTCCACTAAAGAACATAAAGAAGAGGTTATGAAACTTAATGACAACCTTTGACAATATTGTAAGTGACTATTTGTTTGATTTGTTGACTTGATTTAAGTGGAGTATCATTTTGTGTCTAAGATTTTATGATATTGACTGAGTTTGACATAGTTGGTTAAGTCTTTTATATTCTTGGATGAGGTTAGTTGGTTGAGGTATATCATGTTTAACTGCAAAGTATTCCTTGATTGTGATTGAGGTTGGTTGTGGTGTCATTGAGTTGATTGTGATTGGACAAATTTTGGTTGACCGTATGTGAAGTCTCTTAGTTTCTAAAATGTGTCTCTTACTTGATGAACTAGACCAAGTAAGAAAGGTTGGTTGATTTTCGGAGAACTTGATTAGATTAACACAAGTATATGATTGATTTGGCATAGGTACACAATAAGCTTGGTACATGTTGGTTCAATTGAGTAGGATTGACACAAGTTGCCTTATGTGCAGTTGGTCCAACTCAGATTGGATGAGTTGTATGAGCAGTTGGTTTGACTTAGGTGGATTGATTTTGGTTTACAGTTGGCTAGACTCATATTGACTGAGTTGGTTGAGGTGAGCAACAAATTGATTGGACATGCTGATTGTATAGGTTGATGAGCAGTGTGATACAGTGGAAAATGATCAGTTGATGATTAGTGATCAAATGATGAGCAGTGGTTAGTAGTGGCAGTGGTTGTGTAGTGTGGTACATATTGTACAGTGTAGTACAGGTGTTGATTAGCAGGTCCACAGGATCAGTGCAGTCGTGGTTTCTATATTCATATTAGGGTGGCAGTACGGGGAAAGGAAATGGGTTGTAGCCTCTTTCTGATTGTAGTCAGAGAACTAGGGGGTTGGATCTTCCTTCAGGTTGTAGCCTATAAATAAGGGGGTTGTAGCCTCCTTCCAATTGTAGTTGGAGAGTTGAAGTCATTGTAACAAGGGGGTTGTTTCCTCCTTCCAATTGTTGCTAGAAAACTATTAATATAAGGACTATGTGGTTTTCCCCCAGGACTTGGGTTTCCACATAAAAATATTGTGTGTTGTGTTTTTCTATGCTTCTGATGTGATGATGATATGATGATATGTGATGATGAGCTATAATTGTTAATATAATGATAAAAAAACACTCTTCATAGTATTGAATAATTTGTTGATGATTGTTATTGTTGAAAAAGTAACAAAATATATACATAGTGTTTACCCCCCCTCTGAGTGTGCTCAGTGTGTCCAATAGATATTTCCCTTAAAGTCCTTAAATCTAGAATCATATAGAAGTTCCCAATATCACCTAGTTTTATTCCTGAAAGGAAGGGACACTTAGAAACTTTACATTTAACAATTTTTAACTTTAATAAAAGGTCTGAATCATAATTTTATTGGCTGACCTTGGTACCTACATCATATTTCTCAATATCTAATACATGAAATTGTTTTAACAATCCTAGGCCAGTCATAGAAAATGCATTATGTAGTGAAGAATTAATTGAACCTATATCAACAATACAACTTCCAATGATCAAAATACAATCAACATACAATAAAATTATCTAAATAGAGTCAGATAAATTCTTAAAATACACATTAGGACAATATTTTCATCTTTCAAAACCTTGTAAGAGAAGAAAGTTGTCCATCTTGGAATACCAATCTCTGGGAGCTTGCTTGAGGCCATAGAGAGACTTCTTCAAACAGAAAAAAAGTGAAGGATAATGAATGAAAACTTTAGGCTGATTCATATAAATATCCTCATGAAGGTCACCATAAATAAAAACACACTTCACATCCATATGGTGCACCTCCCATCGTTTGGATGCAATGATGGCTAAAACTAGCCTAATTGAGTCCATCTTTGCCGCCGGTGCAAATGTCTCTGTATAGTACACTCCATGGAATTGAAATAAGCCTTTGGAAACCAATATTTCCTTATACTTCACATATGAACCATTATAATCCATCTTGGTCCTATAAACCCACTTACATTGCACTAGTGTTCTCTTGGAAGGTAGAGGAACCAACTCCCAAGTTTGATTGTCTTGCAAAGACTTGAACTCTTCTTGCATGGATTATTGCCATCTTGGTTCATGTGATTATTCTTGATGACTATGGATCAGATACAACCATAATAAAATAAATCTCTAGAATATTCAAATCACAAGTGGATAAAGCATTGTGAAACTAATATCTAGTCTTCCTAGTGTCTAGTGGATCTCCTGCAATATCACCAGTTGCTGCTATGCTTTTCTCATCCCATGTTGGACTTGTGGGAGATTAATGATATGAATTCATTTCATCATCCTCATATTCCATATCATAATCATCAAAATCAGAAATGGAAACATCACTTACATCATCATTGAGTGGAGGGTGTGAGAAATCCCCCTCTACTAGTTCAACCTCTTGCATAGGCTCTTCTTCGAACTGAACACTTATCTCAATGAAAGTTTTCTAAGATGAGGGATAAAATAGATTATATCCATTAGAATATTCAGCATATCCAACCATTATTCACTCCTTGTTTTTGGGTTGTAAGGATTTTATTTTCTCTGGTGGAATTATATCCCATGCCTTTGAGCCAAAAACCCTAAAACTGAGACACATTAGGCTTGTGTCCTCCCCAAGCCTCAAATGGAGTTTTTTCTTCAAATTATTTGTGTGGAGATAAGTTATGAACATATGAAAAACAATTTATGGCCTCATCCCATAGCTTAGGATACAAATACTTAGCCTCCAACATGCATGTGGCCATATCTTTCCATGCTCTATTCTTGTGCTCTACCACATCATTTTGTTGTGGTGTGTAAGACATTGAATGTTGCATTTGAGTGCCATTCTCTTCACATAGATATATATGTTGTTATTTACATATTCCTTTACATTATCAGTCCTTAATAAATTTTTCTTCTTCCCACTGAATTTCTCAACATAAGCTTTGAAATCTTTGAAGATCTCATACACTTTAGATTTCATCTTGAGGAAAAACACCCAACAATATCTTGAAAAATCATCTATGAATGTTAAGACATACCTTGAGTTTACATGGGAGGGTGTGGGAAGAGGTCCTATCAGATATGAATGGATCAATTTAAGCACTTGAAAACCCCTTCTCTCCTCCCCTTGTCACACTTCTACTATGCATGCTTTCCAACAATGCATCCCTTGCATGTTCCCTTGGAAAATTTGATGCTTGGAAGTCATTCAATCATATTTTCTTTGCTTAAAGATTGAATATATCTATAGTTTAGGTGTCCAAACCTCTCATGCCATATATTTCTGATCTCATTGGCATGTGACAGGAGCGCATTTGATGAGGAGTAAGGAAGAAAGTGTGAAAACTTGTACATCCTTGCGTTAGAGGAAATTTGAGGTCAAAATGGACCTCCTAAGGAAAATAATAAAATAATATTTATTAATTTTGGAGGAAGAAAGAAAAAACTATTTTTTTGTGCATATTTTCAACATATCTCCCTGTGTTTTTACTCCAATTTCGAGTGATATCACTCATTGGATGCATAATTAAATCCTGCATCCAATCAGTGATCCCACTCGAAATTGGGGTAAAAACACAGGGATCTACGTTGAAAATACGAACAAAAGAAGTAGGTTTTTTTATGACAAATATGCCAATTCAACCATTATGAATGACTCATTTTATTAAAATTCTATTGGTTCTTGAATTCCAAGTCATTAATAAATTATAGTTGGCTCATTTTCCTATATGATGGCATGTTTTCTTATAAGGCCCAGTTTAAACCTCGAATTTCCTCTAATGAATTATGATCTACAATACCCACTACAACCACTTTGCCTGCAGAAATTTTTGAAATTTCCACATCATCTTGAGTGAATGTTACTCTCTTGGTCGAATGCGTGTAAGTAATTTCATATATAGAGAGTAGGTTTGAAGTGATATCTGGCACAAACAACACATTGTTGAAGTAGCCATTATCAAGATTGATCTTACCAATCCTTTTGGCTAGGATCTATGAGTCATTACCCATGAGGATGGATGGACAACTATATGGATGTAGGGCCGAGAAGGAATGTTTTGCAGAATCTATGTTCCTTAAGGTACCTGAATCTATGATGAATGAGGAATATCCAAAAGATCCAACAACCAATGCATGCCATCTCTCCTCATTTTTAGAATTCAAACCTCTATCCTTCTTCTTTGATCCATCTGGAAGGGGAATACTGTTCTAGTTAAGGAGTTGTGTCATCATGTCAATAGTTTTCTTCATGCATGCACTCTCAGGGTGTAAACCCTTATGAAAGTATGTGCATTTGGGATTCTCATGCTTCTTCCCTTTTTCCTTTCTAGGATTCAAACCCCCATGAGAATATTTGGGCTTCTCTTTGTCCTTCTTCTTATTTTGTTGCTTCAAATATTCGGGCTTCTTATTTCCCTTTGCTTGCTTCGAATCTCTTATTGCAAGAGCTTGGCCCTTGGTGTATTTGATGGTACCCATTTGAAACAACTTGTCTTGTTCATGAGTCAAAGGCTCCCTGAAGTGTTCCAAAGATGGAATTCTCTAGTTTCGAACCGCCAGCTTACCTGAGTGAAATGTTGAAACAAACACTCAATATTCAGGCCCTAGTTTTGAAAGTAAGGAAAAAATCATATGCTCTTCTTTATTCTCAATGCCAAATTGCTTCGGTTGAAGACCTAGGGATTTGAACTTGGTGAAGAAGTCTTGGATTGTATCAAAATGAGTTGGGTTCAAGGTGATCAACTCGTTCTCAAGTTGATGGCCTCTTAGTTCATCAGTATTCCAAAAAATTGACTCGATCTTGAAGCACACATCATTTGGAGTTGTGAAACTGTCAACATGAAACAAGAGGTATCTCAAAATGTTGAGACATATCATCCCAAATGCTTCATCCAATACGTTAAAAAACTTGGACTTCTCAGCTGTTGAGTTTGACTCATTTTCTATCCCCATGGTAACTCTATAGAGACCTCTGGATCTTAGGTGAATTACCATCTCGACCTTCCACTCAAAGTAGTTGAATTTAGTGATCAAGGTGACATGATACTTCTCCATTTGTTGTTGTGCACTGAGTAACAAAGATCTTCTGAATAATGTGCAATGCAAACTCTCAATCTTCTCAAGGAGGCCCTAGGTTTCTAATTAGAACCCTATGAAATCTCTGAATTCAGTTTGAATCTCCAGGAGATATGATACCATGTGAAATTATGATTTCTAACAGGATATAGAACCTAAGAGAATTCTCACATTGAAAGAATTTGACAATGCATCAACAAAACAGTGAAAGGAGGAAAAAATTACACCAAATAATGATGTTAATAATGGATGTTTGTATTACATTCCAACATGTAAACATGTCTAGATCACGATTATATTACATTAGGAGAAAATCATTATCCTTTGGAGGCACATTGATGGAATACAAGTGGCAGGTTTACATTGGACCTCAAACCCCCCCTAGGTGGACCAATAGGCTCCCAAACCATCTCAAATAGTCACAAATGTTCATGTAAACATTTGAAAATCATGGGTGATCATAAGTGAGGGTGGAGTAGGCGTGGTGGAGTGGGAGTGGCTCTAGGTGATCATAAATGGGACAAAAGAGCCAAAAACACCCAAATACAGTGCATAGGCTTCCCTAGTCAACCCAGATCAATGTTTTAAGTAGTGGGAACCCCTCAAGGGACAAAAATATCATTAATGAGTGATCCTTAGCTCCCGGTTGATCAAAATGAGGCCACTGGGTGCAATTAATGGTCCAAAACCCCCAACAACCTTAGAAAGACACCATACACCAAAAGTGGACTATCTATCATAAGTGAAAATGAATGAGACTATGGTCCTAGGTGGTGTGATGACTATGATACTAGGTGGTATTATGTTCTAACAAGATGGATTTCTAACGAGCTTGGGATTTACCAAGAGTAAAGTGAATTCCAACCTCTACTTCAAGATTGAGGATATAAAACCAATGATACAATTGTTGTATGTAGATGACCCTTTCCTGACAGGTGATGAGAAGATTATTGCAGAAACAATAAAGAAACTTGTCATAGAATTCAAGATGAAAGACTTGGGTACGATGCACTATTTCTTAGGTATTTAGATGTGTTATATGTTGGATAAGTGAGTTTCCATTGATGAGTCACCCAATTATAAAGAAGTTAGTTGGCATTGATGTCAAGCATCTGCATGAATTTGAAGAATCTTGCATGCATTTGGAAATTGTTGTGGGCATATTGAAATAACCCATGCATGCATTTGGATCATGTGGAGCATCATTGTGTGCATCCATTCACCCCCGTGTGCATCTATGAACCCTTGCATGCTTTTCTAGTTGATTGTTCAGTACAGAAGTTGGCATGCATAATTTTGGTTAATGACCATTGATTAAACCGAATGGTAATGTAATGTACTGCAAATATTTCGTTGCGTAAACTTGCATGGAACTTAACCCAAAATTGTGACCCGAAATCCATTTTTTAATTAGGCTCATAAGGTTTCAAGTCCACCATTGATCAACCCTAAAACCAATACAACATTCCAAAAGCATTTCACTGGTTAAATAAGAACAAGGATTAACTTTTGAGACCGGCCGCTAAATGCTTATGAAATTAAATTTACTACTATTCACTGTTGATTTCACCAGATCCAATCCAATGGTCCACTGGTAAATGGTTAATTTGGGAGAATAATTAGGTCAAATTTCCAACTTTGGAGAATGACAAAATTTGTTAACTCTGGTTAACTAAATGAGATTGAAATATTTTGATGATCAATGGTGAATCGATGCCATTAGAAGAATATGATTTTTTAAACATGAAGAGGTGTGATTTTTATAAAAAGGACACAATGTTTCAAATAATTAAAGTTGTTTGAAATGGTATATAATCATACAATCAAATGTATGAAGAGTTGATCTAAATCTTGATTTGAAGATAAGACGTAGAGGCCAGAGAGAGTATGAACATAAGAAGATATTGAAGTTATGAAAAAACAAAATAAGGGTGGTATTGTGGTGCTATGGAAGGATACAATCATGCAGGGGGTTGTAGCCTCCTTCTAGTTGTAGCTGGTAAATAGGGTGTTGTAGCATCCTGTCACCTGTAGCTTAAAAAATAGGGTGTTGGTGCATCCTTCAATTGTAGCTGATAAACTTGGGGATTGGTGTTTCCAACAAGTTGTATCTTGAAAAAACATTGTAAATAAAATTTTATAGTTAAAAGAAAGACTTTGTGGTTGTTCCTAATTGGGTTTTCCATGATAAAATCTGTGTTCTGTGTATCTTATTTATTCTATGTTTTAATTAATATTTAAAGTGGTTTAAGATTTTTAAAAAATATCAATACTGACTCACCCCCCCTTGAGTATTGTGAAATATTCCAACAATTGGTATCAGAGCAGGATCCTTAACTATAGTTTAAATCAATAGAAGGAAGATCCTATTAAAAACCACTATGGATCAACAAGAAGGGATAACTACTAATAGAGGTACTTTATTTACAAGAAATAATGATGCATTCTGGAGTGTAAGAATTAAATTCCATCTAATGTCTCTTGGATGTAGCATTTGGAATTATGTTCAAAGAGTGTATAACATACCACACAACCTGCCTACAGATAGATATGGAAAAGAAAGATATGAATCTAATGCAAAAGCCTTGAACACAATTTTGAATGGATTGACAAATTCAGTATTTATCAAAGTCATGCATTGTAAGACAACCACATAGGCTTGAGAAAAATTAAAAATTACCTATGAAGGAAACACCAAAGTAAAACACTCAAAAATTCAAATATACAAAGGGTGGTTTGAAAATATGAAGATGAAAGAAGAAGAAAATATTCTAAGAGTAGATGAAGTTTTCAATGATGATAGAGGTTCCGGAGGAGAAATAGATGAGAAGGAAGTTGTTCAAAAATTACTAAGAACCCTACCAATGAGGTATGGTTCAAAAGTTTCTACCGTGGAATATCGAGACGATCTTGACTTCTTACAATGGATGAACTACAAGAGATCATCGCTACATATGATGAGAACAAGACAGTACAAACCATCAAGAAAGGAAGCAAAACTCAATTCCCTAAAATAAACAAAGAAACCAAGGCATTGATCAAAAGAAAGTCATTCAAAGGAGTATGGTGAAGAAGAATAAAAGTTTATCAAGAAATTACAGAAAGGGACTGGAAAATACAAAGGAAAATTACCTCTCAAATGTTTCAATTGTGGCAGAATTGGGAATTTTGCTTCAAAATGTCCCTATCCAAAACAAAATGATATTGATGATGAAGAACCATGCAATCATAAGGAAGATCATAAGAGTAAAAATGAATACAAGAATAAATTTATAAAGAATAATAAGATCTTCTACTCCATGGAAGATAGTGAAGATGAGGAAATTCTAAGCATGGGGATAGAAACTCAAATTCCAGAAGTTGAATCATATGTGGAAGGAGGGGTGTACCTAAAGGTTGAACTCATAAGTTCTCTCGAAAAATTAAGAAATATAAAAAGGAAGAATAAGAAATTAAGAACACAACTATCAAAAGACCAAGAAGAGCAGAATTCAAAAGAAGAAGAATTCAAGACCTTCCAAGAAGAGCTGCACAATTCAATACTACAAGTAATTGCTAATGTGAAAGAGAACAAGATATTAAAACAAGAAGTTTTTGAACTCAAGGGAGAATTAGAGAGGCTAAAATATCCACAAACAATTAATTAGAAGATCAAGGAAAGTAATAAATAACTTAATAAAATACTAAGCTTACAAAGATTTCCCAAGAATAAAACAAGCCTTGGATATGATCAAGAACATGTCATTAAAAGATAAAGCTCCATCAGTCAAGGTGATGTTGAAAATGTTAAATGTTAGCCTGATGCTCCCAAAGATAAACCCGTGCAGCAAAATAATTACAAGAAGACTAATCCCAGTCATCAAAAATCTGCTCATCTTCCTAAGACCAAAAACTTTAAAAGATATGCCAATGAAAAAGATCCATTACAAGGAAAAAAAACCAAAGATTCCCCAAATATAAAAGAGAATTATATGGATGTTGTCATTGTTGTCACAAATTTCATAAGGTTGTTGATTGTGAAACCAAGGGAAAAGAACATGGTTTGAAAAGGAAACAAGAAAAAAACATTTCAAATGGTGGAAGACTTATTGAATGCCCCAAAATCACAATGTTGGGCACTTTGCAAAATATTGCAAAAACAATACATACATATTATCTAAGAAAACACATGTGAAATGGAATATGAAATCCAAAGGACAAAGAAATAGAATACCAATAAGAAGGGTTCCTCATGGAAATATGTGGACAAGGAATCCATATTTAAACTACAAAGATACAAACAAAACAAGACTCCAAGCATCAATGAAGTTTCCAAACATGATTATGGAACTAAAGAAGAATGTTTTAAAACATGCCAAGATTAAGGTCTCTCATGACCTAAACAAAACCCTGAACTTAAGCATTAAAAGGGGATCATATATCAGGGGGAGATAATGTCATAAAAAATAAATTGGTAACAATTAAATACAATTGATATCACAAGTTGAATGTGATTTTTATCATTTGGTATTAGAATAAGAACAAAAACATTGAACAATCTAAATGATATTTTCCTCAAAGACAAGAAGTAGTGTATAAGTGACATATTGAAGAGTAAGAAAACTAATTTGCTGGAGACCATCTATGTGACAAACAAAGTACTGAAGCACACTTAATAGTTGAAGTGTAATAAAGTTAGAAGCAAAATTTTGATGAAGAGAAGACAAGTGATGATCTTTGTAAAGTGGAAATATTGGCTTATTGTTGACAAAAAGAAGAGTATAAGACTTTAAAATAAGTACACCCAAGGATTATGGAAATATATTGTTGGTATTAAGTTATTACTGAGAGGGGGGTGAATCAATAATGGTGCAGATATGTACAATTTCAAATTATGCAGATTTTCACAAATTTAAAACTTTCCAACATTCACAATAATAATCTGAATAGCACACAAAT
>LPNX010977091.1:381071-505395 GCA_001517045.1 Pseudotsuga menziesii | reverse complement strand
CCAACCAAGCTTCTCTATCTCCTGCTCCTCTACTCGGTTATCACCCTCCGGGGTACTCCGAGATACGACCAAGGGAAAAGGAAGTCGTAGTCTAATAGGCACCCATTTAGTAATTTTTGAATCGATTAAAAACGGTGACTCGGAAGCTGCAAGGGGTAGCAGGCTGGGGACAGTCTCTAGGCGCATCGACGTCCTCCTTGTGAGCACCGGGCCATTGGGGATTGACCTGTAAGCTAGGGGTGGGCTTGCTCCCACCTGTTGAGCGCAACAGCAATCTTTCTTCGGTTTGAGAAGAACTAGATCGGGGTAGTCACACCACCGGTTCTAAAACATAATCAAATATTTCAACTCTAATAAAATTTACTAAAATTTACCAAGAGACACTGCAAAACGTCCTACCAACATTTGCCTTCTGTTTATTTTTGCCTTGCTGTTCAAGGTTTCACTACAACACGATACTACAAGCACTTTCAAGTTCATTTTACTGCAAGCACTCCAACACTTTACTTTCAGCTTCATTTACTTTCAGCTTTGCAAATTGTTCATGTGGTGAATGCTTAACTGCTTAAAGTATTTCTATTTTCCTTTAATTTACTGCTGGCTTAATAATCTGTACTTAAAGCATTTTTCTGCTATATTGTAAATCTTGTTCATTGTCTACATTGGTGAATCATCTGATTCCTTATTGTTCATAATTGTATTATTCATTTATCTCATTGTTAGATAATTTAATCTGTAGATAATCATTCTTATTCTTTTAAGTTTGTAACTTGTAAATATTTTGACTCCATTATCTAGGCACTGGTCTTGTTTCATATAAGGTCTTAGCCTCTTCTTAAGAAAAGATCCCTTTAATTAATCATTAATTAATTAATAAACCTGGAACATAGTTTTCCCATAGGGACTACCCCCCTTGGCTCTGTTGGGATCTTGCCTAAACGGAGGAGCTGTAGACTGTGGTGACAGTGGTCCCCAGCTCTCGCTTGCCCCCAAGGACACACATAGCAGGTTGTGACTTTCCTGTGTCATAAAGTGTGTATTAGGCGGCAACAAGGAGTTACCCAAAGAAGTAAAGGAGATAGACCAAGGTGACATTGGGTCCTACCTCCTCATACATGCTTACCCTCACTAGCACTCGACCATACATAGTTTGTTCTAAAGGGGCTACGAGTTTGAGCAGCAACAGATAACATAGGGAATTTTTGGACCTAGAAGAAGGCATTGCTCAATTGTAGTTATTCCTTATTGTTATGCCATATTCTGAGAGCATATTTTTCTACTTATTTTTGCTTCAAGAATGATGTATTCCAAACTATTGTGGCCCATTTTTGCTCTTTGTTGGGTATGCTATACCATGTCAGATGATATAATCATTGATGTTGTACTTCATATTGTTGCTACTACATGATTTATTGGTTGTTTGATGAGTATAGTTAGCAAAACCACCCATAGGTCGATGAGGGTAAAGGATTCTTGATTCCCTTGGATACCATTGAACCAGGATGACTCTTGGTCTCTACAAGGATTTTTACCCCCTTCTTCAGTTTCATCTCTCGCCACTCACATTTCATCTACATCACTTCATAATTTGGTTTGCATTTGTTCTAAAGGGGCTACGAGTTTGAGCAGTAACAGATAACATAGGGAATTTTTGGGCCTACAAGAAGGCATTGCTCAATCGTAGTTATTCCTTATTGTTATGCCATATTCTGAGAGCATATTTTTCTACTTATTTTTGCTTCAAGAATGATGTATTCCAAACTATTGTAGCCCATTTTTGCTCTTTGTTGGTATGCTATACCATGTCAGATGATATAATCATTGATGTTGTACTTCATATTGTTGATACTACATGATTTATTGGTTGTTTGATGAGTATAGTTAGCAGAACCACCCATAGGTCGATGAGGGTAAAGGATTCTTGATTCCCTTGGATACCATTGAACCAGGATGACTCTTGGTCTCTACAAGGATTTTTACCCCCTTCTTCAGTTTCATCTCTCGCCACTCACATTTCATCTACATCACTTCATAATTTGGTTTGCATCCCAAGGATTTGAAATTGATAGATTGATTATTACTCTTCCTCTCTACAACTCTTTCACCAGATATGCTTCCATGTTCTCCTTGGGTCTTGGGTTTGTTGTGTTGTAGTGAATCCTCAGTACAAGGAACTCTGGGGTAGATCCTCATGGTCGGCTATAAGTAGTCAAGAAGAACTATAGTTGAGCAATGCCTTCACCTAAGATCCAAGAAATTCCCTAGCAATAAAATGGTTATTGGTTGGAAGGATCGGTAATCCTTGTCAAGGCTATGGATGTTTGACAAGCAACAAGGAAACACCTGTTTGCATGAAAATGATTTACTAAGGAAACTTTTTCGAGGCTATGGATGCTAGTTGGCAGTGGAGCTAAGGTCGTACCATCATTGGTATCCCAAAAGGTGTAAAATCAAGGTTGATACCCTTAAATCAACTAATCCTATGTGAAAAGAAAAGAAAAGAAAATCAAAAGAAAAAGAAGAAAGGGAAATCTTACTGTTGAGATTAAAAGGCGAAAGGTACCTCATATGTTAAGACACTTCCCTATTGTTTGCACTACTGAATGAACTTATATAGGAACCCTTTGTCCTTCATCTTGATTCAATCAGTCTATTAAATCCAATCACACTTGTCTAAACTTGGTTGAGTCATCTACATTAACCCCGAAGAAGACAATAGTCCTTGTAAATACTTTGGTGTTGTTATGGTCTTGGCTGTTTGTAAATCATCCATTTCATGGAATCTATTTGAAAATATCGGTTCTTCGATATATCATGATGTTGTCATGACCAACTATATGATGACTCAATTGTATGATCAATGCATCATTACTACTATGTACATTTATGCACGTGTACATCATTACTAATGGTCCACCAAGGACATTCTCTACTACTGGTCCATCTGGGACACCTTCTAATTATAGTATAGCATCCTTTCACTGCTACAAAGAATCATCATGCCTTTTTCAAAACTATTGTATTCAGTGCCGGTTGGTCAATGTTATATAGTGGCCAATCTCATTCACTAAGGGACTAATATCATATCTCTTGTTGTACATGGGATCCATACATTTTGAGCACATATTTGGATACCCATTTGGCCATTTATTCAGGTATATGCCATCAGATTGATCACTACTGCCAAAAATCAATCACTTCAAAAAGGTGGCGGCTACATTGCTTAGTGTTCTGCAGTCTTAATTTTCAAGGATATGCATGGGTTCGATATATTCAATATTTTCCAGACCTATTGATAGATTTGGATACCCATTTAGCCACATTTTCAATTTGCAGGGTTGCATGTCAAAAGTTAAAATGCTCCTCCAATTTGGAGGATCTACAATGATCAATCAGATATTATTCCAGGAGAAGCTTACAAATTTCATGAACGTGCATAGCTTTGATCCAACCTATAGATGCACAACAACTTGGAATTTTTGAGCACCCATTTGGCTCTTCTATCCATCCATACCCTTTGATTTCCCAATGACCACCTATTTCAATGATTTCCAGACATCAACGTGTTTACATCCATATTTTAGCAAGTTGGCCAAATAATACACGTTAATACTATGGTTTTTCTAGTTATTTACCTAATTTGAGGCAATTATTAATTATTATTACTTGAATCTATCTAAGTGCACTTTATGTTATAATTTGATGTTGAGGTCCACTTTACTATTTTTCATGAGGATTATTACTTTTCTTCTAGAGAGGTTGATTTTCCTATGTTATACTTGGGCACACATGTTGAGGCACTTTTGGATAATTTGGCACCTTGGCATACATGTTGAGGTTTATTGGGATCATCATGCCTCTATCACACTTGATGATTAGATCTCAACCCTTGATTACTACTTTTTTCAAATGGATGGACCCCTCCTCATGCATGGATCTACACTCAGCGACTTCGATCAGGGAGACTAGTTTGACCAACAACTTGATTTGGAAAGATAGATCATGGTTTTAGCATATGGTATTCACCTTTCTCATGATATTTCTCCGTAGTTTTCATCTAGACCCATGGTATTTGGCATTATTTACTATTAACAAGGTCAAAACAAATTCACCCCTCTAAACGAGGACGATTTGGCTTATTTCAAAAATACTATTGTAAAAAGATGAATCTAGACCATTGATCTAGCATTTAATCCCATTGGGATCTCAAACTAGTCTCCATTGATTAGATCTCAACCCTCGATTACTACTTTTTTCACATGGATGGACCCCTCCTCATGCATGGATCTACACTCAGCAACTTGGATCAAGGAGACTAGTTTGACCAACAACTTGATTTGGAAAGATAGCTCATGGTTTTAGCACATGGTATTCACCTTTCTCATGGTATTTCTCCATAGTTTTCATCTAGACCCATGGTATTTGGAATTATTTACTATTAACAAGGTCAAAAGAAATTCACCCCTCTAAACAAGGACGATTTGGCTTATTTCAAAAATACCGTTGTAAAAAGATGAATCTAGACCATTGATCAAGCATTTAATCCCATTGGGATCATCACTTCATGTAACTACTTTTAAGTTTTCACCTATTCCACTTAGGGTTAATTCACCCCCTAAGGCTATATAAAAGTGAGAATCAAATCATTTGTGGGGGTCAATGCTAGGAGTAATATCATTCTTTTGAATTTGCTCTAGAGATTCTTATGCTTCAATCTATGTTCATGTGATTGGGATTTGCTCTCTTTGTGGAAGGAGGCTCTTCATAAGGGCCTATGGTAATTTTTAATTTTCATGTTGGTTAAATATAAATAGTTTAGAATTGTCTTGACCTTCTTGCTTAGATTAGATCTTGTGTAATATGTTTGGATTGCTTTGTTTCTTCATTTACATTAGGGTTTAATCATATTAGATCATTTATTAACCTCCTTAATGCATAGCAAGTCTAGGATTTGTATTGCTTTGTCCTCCTTGAAGTGAAGTCGTTAGCAAAAAAGAGGGGATTGTCTTGACCTTCACTTTCCCTTGAAGACTACTTAGTGACCAATTAGGAGGCTTCTCAACTCCATGCCCAATTTTTCATTTCCACTTAAGGTACTTGATCTAATCATTTGGTTTTTATTCCAACTTTCTTCCAATTTAGTTTTACTACTAAATCTCTTCTTTTTCAGGTACATAGTAACCAAATTTACAAAACCCTAAAAACCATATTTGGGAAGTTATTCGGTCTCCCTTCCTTGAGCACATTATAAGAATATTTTAACAACCAAATGAACACATAATCACTCAAGATCCTAATAACCAATGTCATTAGAACTCATAGATCTTGCACTATTTGCTTCTTGGCATAAATTTTGTTGTTTGGGTGGCTCACTGACAATGACCCACTCAAGTACCAAATCCTACCAACAACCCCATAATAAAAGAAACATGCAACCATTTGACATGTTTGAAAGGAACTCACGAACCGTCGAGGTCAAATCGATGTACCAATTAACCAATCCACAATACACCCACGAACAAACAAAGATAGGAAATTGAATTGGAGTTTGAAGATATCCAATCTAGGTGCTAAGACAACCTTCAATCAAATCAATTCTTTAAAAAAAGGTTAAAAAATAAGCAGATAAAGTTGTGGGAAGGAGTTTCCTACCAAAAAACATACCTTGTAACATTGCCAAGAACAAATCTTTCTACCAAGCAATGTGGGACATTGTTATGGTCGGCCCAATATATAAGGATCCTACTCATGAGGGGTCTAATCCTTCAAAATAAAAAGGTAGACACCAACATTGGATTGGATGGGCTTCAATAATCATGGGAAACCACTAGATTGTTGAAGTTTCTCAAACCATGGTAAGCAAATTATGCACTCAAAGAATGACTAAACCCTAGGTAACTCAAAAAATAAAACCTTATCAAAACAACAATCTTCAAATACACTAATATACAAACACATGCTACTAGATACACTAAACAAAAATACACGAAAAAAACAAAATCCCAGATCTGCATCATTGATTTTATTAAATATGTAAAACAGTAAATACTAATACTATAGCTCAAAAAACATAAACTCGTTGGCCAACACAGTGGTGTGCCCTTCATATCAAAGATACAAAGTATCTAGGATCATGCATGACGTGCTCCGAACTAATATAGTCAATCCCTATCCCTAATCAATACAGACAACATGTCCTCTTGTGTGAATAGTACTACTGATTATGCACCCCGATTGAAGGATGGTTGTGTATGAATGCATCCACAATCCTCCTTGAGATCTACGCCCCATTCAACTCCTCATGCAAGTGCCCTCACTACACAAGGATAAATTATGCATGTGTTTTAAACTAAATTAAACTAGACTAAAAGGTTAGTTGAACTAAACTAGAAACTAAAACTTCCTAAATTGGAACAGTAGCAAACTAAGTTTATATGAATGTAGAAAAACTAAAAATATGCTAAGATTGGCACATGCATGTTGAAGGCATGCATGCACCCTCTTGTCTCCTACATAATTCTGTCTCCCTGACACTTTATTGTGCACAAGAACCTACGCAAACTACTGCCATAAAAGTTGTCGTACAAACTTGCATTAAATGAGCATATTATTGTATAGACCTTCTATTGTACCTACTCACTATGTGTGCCATAGCACTATAGAGTAGATTATTTAAGCTAAACAAGTGAAAATAACACTCCCTCTCAAACTTCCCCTTTGCTAAGGGATTTCTCAAGATATCAACAACCTTGATCTATATAAACATACTCTAGATTCATTGCTCCCTTCTAAACCCTATATCGAAGAAAGCAGTACTAGATGTCAATGTTCGTGGAGTTGCCATGGCTTATTGGACTCTCGTAGAATATGATACAACTATAATTGTCACAACATACGACAATAGTCTCCAACATCTCACCTATCAACTTTGGTGTCATCTTGCAAACAACTATGATTATCGCAGTAGACCACCATATGCTCCAATATCTCACCTATCACCTATGCTATCATCTTTAGAAGCCACATAGCTTCACAACTAGCAATGTTAGTTGCCATATACTTTTCCTCTGAAGAACTCAATGCCACTGATGCCTACTTCCTACTAGACAAAGATATCACTCTTCAACCCAAACTGATGCAACTTGAAGTACTCTTCTTGTCACCAACATCTAAATTCCCCTACCCAATCAAAATCAACAAACCCATATAGCAACAACTCACCATCTCTTGAATACCTTCAGCCATGATGTATTGTGCCCTTCAAGTAACAGAGCTCATATTTTGCAACTACCCAATAAATCTTCCTCAGTTCAACCATATGCAAGCTCAAAATGTTCACTACAAAACATATATCTAGTCTAGTGTTAACCAGATACATCAAAGATTCAACCAATTGTCTATATATCAAAGGATCAACCAAATCTAAATCCAAATCAACATGCAACTTCATATTTGGTGCCATTGGAGTAGCAAAGGTTTAAAATCCATCATCTGAAATCTCTTCAAAATATCAACTACATACTTACCATGTCCAATAAATGTCATCTAGATTATGCCACATCTCTAAACCCAAGAAATAGTTCTTCAATCCAATGTCTATCTTAAACACTCATTCCAACTTTGCCTTGCACCCTGCTATGAACTTCTCAAAATTCCCTATTACTATCAAATCATCTAGATATAGGACCAAAACAAGCAAATATAAAGATTAGGGTCTACCAAAATTTTGGTGAAGCCCAAACCTAACAAGTACTCGTTTATCTTGCAATACAAAGCATGCATGCATGAATCCCCTCTTTGCAATATGTGACCTCTACCTAAAATTGGAAAAAATTGTTGTGCGCCCTGGGTAACTATGGAAATGCGTGCAAAATTGAATTGAATCTAAACTGAACTAAAGACTAGGCTGAATTGAGCTTGATCTAGAGATTGACCCCTACATAACAATAGCTCGCGTTCCAAAGCAACTAGTGTTGCACCTATCTCCATCAACAATCAATGTTGTGCTCATGTACGAAAGTATGGATTTGTGACACTGCGATATGGACTTGTCACTACTACACCATGAGGAAGGATAAACAACTACCAAGCAACTAGATAAAAATGCTCTAATATTACAAAGGGTCCATACAAGCTTGGTGCCAATGCCAACGAAAACCACAAAAATAAATGCCTCGACAAGGGCAAACTTGAGGCCAACTAGAACAGAGCTCCAACCAATGCCAAAACATCAAAACAAACCCATATCGACAAGTGCCAAGGCCAATGCATTCTAGGGCAGAAATCAATGTAATGCTATTCTAGATTACCATAGCAAATATGATGTGCCTCAAAAAGGATCTCAATTCTTATGTTGTTCAAGGAGCTAGAGCACCTATAGCTCTATTCCAGTTCAACATCAATGCAGCAAACAGATTGAGATACATATGCAGTTTGTCAAGAAACTTCTTCAGGATCATGTCCTGAAGTGCTCAATTGCCAAACAAATGATCAAGTTGCAGACATTTTCACAGATCTTACCGAAGCAAAGTTTTCCAAGCTTTGTTCTATGTTTGGAATTCAAGAATTTTTCATGAGGAGGGATAGGATCTCATGCCTCCTTCCTTCTAACGTGTCACCTTGGTAAATCCTTCAATCATATCCCAGGTTGTTCTTAAGGGGTATGTCAAGATATTTAGATACTTAGTAGTCAGTTAAGATCAACTTGGTCTAATTTGTCTTCAGGTAAAGTATGTTTCTTTACTGCATTTCTTTAGTGTGCTTTTGTAACTAACTAATCTGATGGTCACGATTATGTTCTAGACCTAAAGTGATCCAATGATTCATCTTCTCCTTGACACTAATGGCACTTAACCCATGGCTTAACACCCAATTGGTTCACGATCTGCATGGAGGGTCATTTGCTCATGCTCGATTGTTGAAAAATGTTCATATAATCCTTTTCTTTTTACAGTGATATATTGCCTCAAGTGGCTGTGTTGGTTGAGGCTGTGGACTATTTCTCTCTTTGAGGGTTTTAGCCACGTAAACACTTGTGTGCTGATCTTTGATCTTTAGATACTTAGTAGTCAGTTAAGATCAACTTGGTCTAATTTGTCTTCAGGTAAAGTATGTTTCTTTACTGCATTTCTTTAGTGTGCTTTTGTAACTAACTAATCTGATGGTCACGATTATGTTCTAGACCTAAAGTGATCCAATGGTTCATCTTCTCCTTGACACTAATGGCACTTAACCCATGGCTTAACACCCAATTGGTTCACGATCTGCATGGAGGGTCATTTGCTCATGCTCGATTGTTGAAAAATGTTCATATAATCCTTTTCTTTTTACAGTGATATATTGCCTCAAGTGGCTGTGTTGGTTGAGGCTGTGGACTATTTCTCTCTTTGAGGGTTTTAGCCACATAAACACTTGTGTGCTGATCTTTGATCTGAGTATGTGAGAGGTAGTGTTCAACCTGTGTGGATATACCCTGTTTTTTGAACACTTCTGTAGGTTCTAATGTGCTACCTTCCTCTCAAATCCACAAGACTGCAAGCTATCATATGTATGATGATGTTGAGCTTGATAATATCAACCCTTTTTGTTTGTATGCACCATGCCATATGGCCCAGGTAGCAAGGCCCTAATCTACCACAAAAGTGTCTCTTGACCTTTAGCATTGTTCTATTTCTGTACTTTCTGTATATATATATATATATATACACCCATTTGCAGAAATCTTATCTTCTCTGAAACCAAAACTGTTTCAAAGTTTCAGGTGACTTATATAAAATCTTTAGGGTCACAGCTAAATCAAGATATCACTTTACTTTCCAATAATGAAAAGGAAAAGCTTATACAAACTGAAAAATTTTAAACCTCATAAAGTGTACAGTTATAAATTTCAAATTTCCATTGTTCTATAAGAAATTTAACAGAACAAAATAACAAAAACATAGTCATTAAAGCCTTAATTTACACCGGAACATGTTGGAAAAACAATATGTAGCATATACCTGAGTTCAACCTGGTCAATTCCATAGGCATAGTCCCGTTTCCATGCTCCTGCTCCATTTGATTATCATAATTCTTCAACTCCTACAAGTTATGTCCCTCAAATTAATTACAAAACTGAAAAGGCAAAGGTATCAAACTGTAACATAACTTGTAGAAAAATAACAGACATGATTTCCATCTTACATGAAGTGCTAAAAGTATGTGTGCTACCAGCAACCTAAAAGAGAACAACGTTGAGTATACAAGCATATTCCTTACAAAATAATAATTAGATTTCAATTCTTACACTGGAAGTGCCATCAATGAAGCCTGGGACATTATTTCTGGGAAGAGCCTCACCACCATCTAAATCTCTATTTTGAACAACACTTCTCTCAACAGTATCTAAATTTCTGCTGTCTCTCAGTAAGCCATCAATATGAGCATACTGATGTTCAGCTGACTTCTCTCCTCTTTGCATCGAACCACCATTAACTGACATCTGTCTACACTTTAAACCTCCTGACAAACCTACTCCATTGTTCTGAATATTTTTCTGCACAAATTAATAAGATATTAACCATAAGGGAACACAAAATTAGAAAAACATTTGATTCCCCATTCATAATTAGCAGAGTGCTTCTCCATAGTTTAGAAAAAAAATCTATGACAGTGAGCCATTGCGTTTTCATCATTGAAAATCCAAGTTTTGCTAAAAGTAATAGCAATTAAGGAGTCTTAATTAAACAAATTCTCAATTGTAGTAGACCACTCTGAAATGCATATAAAATCCTTCCAGCTATCCATGAAAATTTTGAAAATTAAACAATGTTCAAACTTAGCAAAGGTGCTTCTGTTACCTGTTTCTCCCTTTTCTTCAATATCTTAGCATGGCACTTCCGAATGTAATGGATTAAATGCTTCCGTGAATGCTTTGACTCTAAATCCTCCCTCGCCTTTGGATTCTGAGTCAACCAGTCTTCTATTCTCTTTGTTCTCACAATTGCTTGGGCATCCAATGATTCTAACCATGAATAAATTGGTTTCCACTTGTCACTCCGTTTAAAGCGAGGTGTTGGAGGCTCCAGCCACTCTGCAGTCTCTGCCTTCTATATAAACCACTTACTGTGATTAATATCTAATGGCAAGGAACATTAAAGCACAAGAAATTATACTTATAATGACATTTAGGGTCTCTCCAGACTGATTTATGGACTGAGCAATATTTAAGGAAATAAATAAAAACATGATAAATGGAAACTGCATTTGGTGGTTGATGAGACAATTGTCAGATAGGCAAGTCCATTGCTCCCAATGAGAAATCATCTAAACATATTAAAAGCATTAAACAAGATGCAAATAAGACACAAGATGAGATAATTTTATTAATGTCCAACGAATGACCACTGACATAGGTCAAGGATGCTGTTGGATACAAAACGATGTCAATACAAAGGAGCAGTAAAACAACTCCTATGAAAAGCAAGATGCAGAAAGTATAGTATGAACCTGATCTAAATCCCAGAAAACCAACTCTGAAAAGGAGAGTCAGTCCGAGAGAGAGAAGTACAAAGAGAATGGATCTAAAATATGTGATACAAATGGTACAAGCCTGTTATGGTCTGCCGGAACCATCTCTCCTAACATCCGAAGCTGAATGGAAGCATCTCAACATAGAGGGCTGTTAGAGGAAGTCTTGGAAGAGCAGTTGGACAATGTAAAGTGCTGCTGGCTGAAGGAGGGGGCATGTCATTGTGATACGGACGATATCAGCTGACTGTTGGTATGGGACCAGGGTTGGCAATGCCATTGGAGTCTTGCGGAAGTGGAGGCAATCCTCCAGGTCCACACAAATCTAGGGTTGGAAGCAAGATCATTATCTGTCTGCCTTCTAGTGTCCTAATAGATGGGAGCAGAGTGAAAAAGGAAGTGATCCATTGAGTGGAAGCTGGTCCAAGATGTGGATGCGGCTAAAAGACGAGGGAGCAGAGCCAGAGGACCTCCTACAGGTATAAGAACAGACATCCCTGGTGAGGGTGCCTAAAGAAACAGGCCAAAGTTTGTCGCTCCTTGAGAAGACAGTGGAAACTCCCTCAGATCTTGTAGTAAATAGGGCAGCAGAAAATTCAGTCCTCCTCAATCTCAACCTCCTGAAGATGGAACACACAGAAGCTCTTATTAGATCAGTCAATCTGGTGATCCATCTCCACCCTAAGTCTATGAGAACCTACCATAAATTGGCCCAAGGGAATACAAAGAGCATGCACCCAATGGTGGAGTGTGTAATGGGGCCAAACAATAAACCCGTCCCCAAAATCCATTAAGTGCTCGACATAGAAGGTCATCTTCTTACATAACCCACCCTAAGGGTTGATCCAAGGCACCTACACAAACTGCCTATATATATCATCTTGGAAGATCCTATTCATCTCCTGCCTGGTAGGTAAGAGGTGGCCAGTGCACCCAATATAATGCTTTTGTCGCATAGAATTGTACAGAAAATCCATTTCAATATTTATAGAAAAGCATCAAATTTTGATAATTTGTAACTCCATTGTAATTCTCGCAATTCTTCCACATTATGAGGCTGAACTCTAATATTGTTCTTTGGAATCATTCCTCTACCCTTTTTAAGGGCATTCATACTACTCCAAAATCCTAGGATAAGATAAGATAATTTTATTAATGTTCAACAAATGATCACAAGAGTAGGTCACAAGAGTAGGTCAATGGGACTAAAAGAGTACATCCAGTGTAGGTACAAAGTGGGAGTGCAAAAGCAACTACCAGATAGTACTGAGTAGTTAAAGACAGAGCTAAGAATCTAGCTAAAAAGAGAAGATATAAAATAAGGTGAAGTACAAAAAGGATGCTAGAAATTGATTCATCTCGACTCTTAATGCTTAGCAGAAGAGAGAAAGTCAAGGTCTGCTGGAGCTGGAGCTTGCTGCCAAGGACGTGTGAGGGGTGGTGATATGGGCTCCACGTCAAAGCCATCAATAACTATGAATGGCCCAACACACTGGCAGATGACATCGTCCAGAGAGTGCTGGGGCTAAGAAAATCTTAATTAAGACTGCTCTTGTTGCAGTGATCCTGTTTTAAAGAAGAACGGAATAGATCATAATTTTTAATTAGAATATGACATTTTTGTCACCAGGGACTTGACTGATTGGTCAAGCGGGGCTGGTGATATTCCCTTACCAGGATTTGATTCCACCAAGAGGGATAACTTACAGTTCAGTTTGCAAGGGCCTGGGCATAGCACCCACAAATTGCAGAAATGCATAGTTTGTGCAAAGACTTGGAGTTGGTCTCCGTTTTTGTGTCCTGAATTACACTACTTCGAAAAGTTTTTAAATGTAATTTGGCGGTAAACAACACACCCCTCTTGTGTCAGAGGGAGACTTTTGATTTGGCATCATTCCTTGAGGAAAGATATTTTTAGTACTAAGGCGGCAGGCCATTATAGATAGATAGACTTCTTTGAAGTTACTGTAAATTAAGAAAAATCTTGTTTCAGCATCAAAGAAAACTATTCTTAGCATGAAAAGAACTCATGCCAAAGTATTTTAAGTTGTAGGTCGTGTTAAGGTGACAACACTGGATGCCATGATAATGCACTTCTGGTCTTCTGTGCAGATGAGGCCAAGTGCAAATCCTAGGCAACTTTGACGGAATAGGTACACTACACACCTCAATCATGAACTTGTAGCTAAGGGTTCTCTGGTTATAATGATGATATCTTGTAAGGAGTCATTTACCATGTCTAGTCAAAAGGGGTTTAAAATTCAATAGAGAAACATGAAAAGCATTGAAGGTTAAGTACAGTTTCGCCAGACTCATAATCGGCAAAAACTCAGCAAGGCAGAAAAAAACATTTTTCACTGATACTCTATATAGTATAAAGTTATGTCCATACATAATAATATAATAATAATAATAATAATAATCTATTTTTAAGGTCACCTCCAAGCGAGACACCAATTTGGTGTATGAGACCCCCTTGTTTGTGGGAGAAGGGACCCTCCTCTGCGCAGTGATTTAACTGCTAAAGTCTACAGAGGTGTACATACACTACCCCCATCTGGATTTGAACCTGTGGCCTCCTAAGAAGAAACACATGCTCTTAACCATTAGGCCCACTCATGTTGTACCAAATTTCAATGAATGTCCAAGTTTCATGGATCAATAGGTATCTAATATATGATATGAGTCCAAAAAGGATCAAAACAGAGAACTGGAAGAATCCATTTGTAAAAATATGCTATAAGAAGTCTGTAACAGTCACTAGCCAAGTAAAACCTCTAAAAAAACCGAACATTTTTATGCCCTAGATGCCCAATAGCATTGGTGAATATCCAACAAGTGTCAGTGGGTGCCCTAGATGGGTTAAGTTGTCCTTTAGCTCTTTTTGTCACTTGCAGTCAATAGGGAGAGAGAAAAATAGCTCAAACAGGTCAGGAAATGAGCAAAATTGCACTAAAAATGGATTTTATACATTTACTGGGCATGCAGCCAAGCGAAAGTCGCATTGACCACTTAAAACTCAATCAACCCCAAATTTAACTCATTTGATTCAAAAAAAACCTTCTAGCAGGCAATCTGATTTGAACTCACGAGTGGCCAAGTTAAATTATGATTCCTGTGACAATGGTTAAAACTTAAGAACGATGGTAAAAAAGTTTCTTAATGTCAATGGATTACCAGAAGCAATAAACTGGACTACAAGTGCATCATTTTGATACTATAGAGTTGATATCCAAGCCAAACAAAATTAAACAGTAAAGTGGAAGAGTAGTGATCCAGTAGTAACAACATTAAGAATTATAAATATGTAATTAGCAACGTAAAGATGTTATTCGATGAAGTGTTGATGCAGTTATCCATCATTCTCATTAGCAATCAAGCAGGTAAATTTTAAAATGAGAAGTGCCCCTCTTATTGTCCAAGACTAATATGAAGCAGCAAGATTTAACTCTAGCATTGAAGTCATCATCTTTGAAGAAAGCTAGGTTTAGCTGATTTGCAAAACTTTGGAAGCCAAGGGTTGATATTGATGTTTCAACATATAAATTGGGGAGATGTTGGAAATAGACCAACAACTCGTCTACAATCCCTAACCAAATTGGTTCTAAAGTAATCATCAATTCTTACACACCAATCTCTTAGAGCCTACAAGACCAGATAGTCAGCATAAATATAAGATACCCCTTTTCTTTTTGCACAAAGTATTTGGGTTGCTAACTTGCTACATATACACTTCCTCTTCCAAAACACCATTCAATAAGGCACTTTTAATGTTCATATGGTAAATTTTCCACTTAAATAGAGCTCCCATGGATAACAACAATCTAACTGTATTCATTTTAGCTACAAGTGGGTAAGTTTCTTTAAAAGTCAACATCATCATTTTGTGCAAAGCCTTTTGCTGGTAACCATTTTCCTTATAATTTATCTTGAAGACCAATTTGCAACAACAACAATTTTATTTAGGTAATTCAAAAAGCTCCCAAGTCATATTTCTTTCTATTGCATTAAACGCCTCCTACATTGCTTTTTCCCACTGTTGCCTTTCATGTGCTTCATCAAATAAAGTAGGCACATGTGTATTCAAACAATGGCTATCAAAGCAACATTTACTTGATGCAAAACTGATATTGCGACATTCTTGACTTCAAACCTTCTTCACTTGTCTGAGGTAGCTTTAGTTGTAGAAATTTCTACTGATGCTCAAGGTTAATGCAAAACAGATATTTCACCTCCTTGACCAAAGATTTACCAGATTCTACCCCTGTGAATTTTCAATATTACGGTTGTCATGAAATAAAGTATAAAACAGCAGTGGAAAGATAACAATATTTCACTTTCTAGCAACCCAGTCTTCCAGACAATCCAAGGAGAAAAATTACCTAACTTTCTAGACAAGTTTAAGCCCTCTAGGGCAACTTATCCCACATAAATCAAATCTGAAAACTCACTTTTACAGCAGTAAAACAGCATATATATTAACAGCAAACAGCCCTTAAATTTTTCAATGATAATGTCAAATCACTCAATAAATTGTCCTTCTAGTCATGTCAAATCGGCAAGACATATATATCTGTAAATACAATACATGAAAAACATATATGGCTGAGAATCAAATATGGAAATTGCACAAGACAACAGAAAACTTCATATAATGCTTAAGATGAAGTTCATGTACATACCGTAGTCATCTTTCAAGGATAGTACAAACCACTAGCTCTCTAAAACAATAGTTAGGGAAATAATGAAAATCCTAGCTCAACCAAGTAGCCACAACTTGCAATTCACTCCAACAAGTCCTCCAAGGCAAGATGTACTCTTCTCTTTTTCTCCACCAAATATACCCTAGGGTTTTATCATAATCCCCTAATCTCAAACCTCCAATGGATAAACCCTAACCCTAGACTTCTAAGATGCTCCAAGATACTCCAAGAAGACAAAAAAAGCCCTAGTAACTCAAGAGAGAGAGAGAGATCAAGGACAAATGAAGACCAAGAGAGATAGAGAAAACACTAGTGCACCCTCTTCTACAAGGTCACATCTCAACAAAAGAATGAATAAGAACGAGCACAATGATATGAATGAGACATATTTTCTCCTTCCTCGATTTATATGAGAGGCAAGGGAGACCAACAATACAATGTGGGCCCAAGCCCTTCCAATCAACCTACAATGAGCACTTGTAGGCCAACACAAATGAAGCACTCCACTCCTAGGTACACATGTCATGTTCCAAGGTGATGTACACAATAAGGGTTCCAAGATTATGTAACTACACAAGGTATGCCCATATCTTTTCATCACAAGAATCCACAAACCCCATTGGTTCTCCTAAGCAATGTACTCCATTGGGTCAACTACCCCTCTAAGAACAATGTCGCAATCTAGGCGTCCCCGATCCAACCCCAAGCCTCCAAATAAGAATCCAAGCCATTCCATGCCATCTAGGGTTGGATTCCCTCCTCCAAGATGCATAATACTCCTCCCAAGTAAGACATTCTCCAAGCATGTGAACCTCTCTATGTGGCCACAATGAAGGGCGTCCACCGAGTTGTCAAGAACTCCAATGCCCTAGGTAAGAATACCAACCTAGCACCTAATTGAGCTCAAGCAATCACTAAGCAAGTTATCTCCCCTACGCAAATCCATCACTTACCATCTCCCATGCACCAATCCATCTCTGACTATCTTGGGTTTAGCATACACCATGTACCCCAAATTTCATGAACCACCCCAAACATGGTGTAAACACTTCCAAAGTAGCCCCAAAGGATACATTACTTATATTGAAACCCTCATTGCTTGTAGATACCTCTTTGTGTTTTTCTTGAACTTTGGAGATATTTATTATTGCTTGTTTGCTAGCACTAGCCACATGATGTCAAAGTATTCTTATCCTCGTGTTTTGCATTGCCTTCCTTTTATTGTGGAACCGATTTAGTGTCAGCTTTACCTTCTACATGTCATAGTGCAACAATTTGAAATTATTCTTCTTGCATATGACCTTCATCTAAGACAACATCTCCGTTGACTATTATATCTTTCCTTTCTAAACCAAGAGACTACCTTAAAAATATGCATTTTTTGCTTTTACCTTCTAGTTTATCCTTTTTTTCTTTTGCACAAATGCATGTATATAATCAAAATTATGAGATGGTTTACTTGTGGTTTCCTATTACCCCATGACTCTTTCAGGTGTACATTTCTCACTGCCCCATGGGTCTTCTATTGAGTAAGCACATTACTATATAGACAAATTTAAACCATAAGTTGTTTGAAAGGTTTTTGCACTTAAGCATGCTCTTTGTTGTCTCCATAATATGGCTTTGTTGTGAGTCTAAGTTGCACAAAACATGGAACAGGTATCGGTTTCGAAAATGGGCAAAAGAAACATGACGTACCCAAATGGGTACAACGGAGGAAATGTGGTATAAAAAATACAAAATATATATAATAGAAAGTTCTATTTTTCCAAATCAATGAGAAATTAATTAAAAAACTTAAGAACAAAATATATGGGTAAATAAGTAATTAAATTGGAGCTTTTAGTGTTTTTCAAGCCTCCTACAAGTTCCATGGTTCATGTGGGAGCATGGAATAGTCAACAAAAGCATCAAAATAGTTGACTAGTTCACTAAAACATGCTCATACAAGCCAAAATGTGTTCCCATTTTGTGAAACACATTTCGCACTCGTACCCATGTTTCAATACATTCTCGAGCCTAGTATGAAAGGGGGGTGGGGGTTGGTGATGTCTTACAACATAGTTATGGAGTATATGAGGACGTAAGATAAAACTATAAACACCATGAGATCTGCAACATTTATACAAGTAATTAGATTGGTATTCTCCCCCACTATCTATGACTCTAAACTTCATGAATGTTTCAAGAGAATCTGGCTTGTTCTTCAAGAAGTAAAACCATCTTTTATTTACTCATCAATAAATGTCAAAAAGAACAATTATGGACCTCCTTTCTCAAATTTGTCTTTAGATTGTTTACCTAAAATACAAGCTTCACAAGCACCTTTCTCCTAATGAATTGGAAGCAAAAATGAAAAACATCGGGAGCTAAGATTTTTAGAGTTAGTCTAAAGCCACTAATGCTTGTCGTACTTGTAGCAGCAAATTTGTGGAGACCACCTTTATCTTATCAATTATGAGACTCATGTCTTCATCAAATTCCATCTTGAAACATTGTTTGCAATTATCCTCACTAGCAATAGGTTCTTCGTTAGGCCTAGTACAAACATCACAAATTCACATCTCTAAAACTTCCATTGAGCACCTTCATTAGAATTTTTTCTTAGGATTTGACCATGTGTATCCTATCATATCCTAAAGCAGGTCTCCCTTAAGCTTTCATGTGTATTATGCTTTTTGCAGCACTTAAGGCTGTATACCAAGCATCTTTAGACATATTTTTGGGCACTAATGACATCATAAAAAGTCTATTATTTCTCATATCTTCTTCATTGTCACTAGAGCTATTGTGCTCCTTTTTTGATAAATTGTGTTAAATTCCTATGCCTTTTAGGCCTTGAATGAGAAAAAATGTACTTATTTTCGTACAACCCTTCTCATAATGACAATGTTTTCCAAAATAATAAACTTCCCTTTGTTACATCTGGTAAAGCTACCCTTCTTTTAGTCTCCATGCCTTAAGTTGCCTTGTTTTGGCTTCCTCTCTTTCCTTGTTGCTAGCCAAAACTTTGCCTTCCTCTACCCTTGTGCTTAGCTGAAGGCATGTTTAGGACTACCTCTTTCATCATAGAGCTTATCCCTTTCTTCATCAGCAATAGCATGTTATAATTTGATTAGGGTCACGACAAATAGATATCTTATCTCATCAAATATTAAGAGTATAGATAGGTATCATTGGTACTCTATGACTTGTTAGAAACACTTCAAATTATCCACACAAACTATTATGGGTTGTAGAAACAAGATCCCCATTATTATCATCTCACCCACCACAATAAGTTCATCTCATGTATTTTTGAGTTTGGTGAGATGAACTATAATGTAGGACTCAAATAGTTGGAATTATAGGTAGATGGAAGCAAAAGATCGCCAACAACTTTAGAAAATAACACCTTGAAAATGTTAGCAATATTAGGAATAAATTATACCTAATAGAATAGTTAATGAGCTGATAAAGATTGAACTTTTGAAGTATTAGGATGGGAATAAAATGGAATTTATTGGATATGAAGTTGATTTCTTTGCTAATCTGAGAGCTTCATTTGAAGGTGGAAAAAGTTATTGTGCGTGCAGAGTGATGATACATCACTCTTATCAATTTGAAGATTTAAAGGTAGAAGTACTGGAAACATGTTACACCAATGAAAGTTGGGTAGTCAGATTGTCAAAAGAGGAGCTCGGTTCCAAGGTATGATGAGAAGCAGAGAGGGATGGGAGGCCAGCTTCCCTAGAATCCAAATCTCAATCAAAGAAGGAAAGACAAGGGCCTTGTTAGATATAAGGGGCATCATTAGGACTAAGGCATCTAAAAAAAGCAAAAGCCTTAAAATAAAGTGATGTAATGATTAGTTAATTAATGTAGTCATTAAAAGATTAAGTTTTCAAGAGTTACATAACTACTCCTCTTTTTCCTATTATTGAGTGATGTTGCCAATACATTCTCTCATTCTTATGTGCATTCCTATCTACACTTGTGTGCGTAAAAATTGACATGGTATCAAATCCATCCTTCCTCACTCTCCTAACATCGGGTACTAAAGTGTATTGCAAATAAAACATGGGATTGAAAATGTGCAAAAAGGAAAACGCTATAAGAAAAGTTGCCATCATGAATATTTGTCCATGAGACACCACCAATGGGGAAAGTGCAAAGTCTTGCCATCTGTCTCGTTTGTAAAAAGTAGGAATTGAATTGCCAAATGAGAATTGAGAAAGAATCTTGTGCAAATGGACATGAAAGGCCGCAAGCCCGTGCATAAGAGAATAGGTGTCGTGAAGTATCCCATCACAAATTGGATCAAAGAATTCTCCAATGAAGAATTGCAAAAGAGACACCATGAGGAATCCTATGACAAATTAAAATCATGTGTGCAAATTAAAGAAGGCCTTGTACGAACTCAGAAGGCACCCATGGGATAGAACATACAGTTACATAAGAAGCTTGAAGATCACCCAGAGTGATGAATATCTTAACCTTTGCTACAAGATTGAAGATGAAAGCTTATAGAGGATGACAAGCTCACAGATGGGTGCAAGAAGAACTTTTCAACAAAGTTCAAGATAGAGGATCTTGGTATCGAATGGCCCTAGATGGATACATATAATATTAGTAGCAGAGGAAGCTACTTGTCACTCCATTACAGAATGTTTCAATACATAGAGTATGAAAGGCAGAGGGAGAATGATGCTCCGCTTTAGAGGAAATGACTGCAGAAGATCCTCAGCTTCGACATGGTACGACAGGATGGACAGCTTACTGATGGCTCTAGGATTTACTAAGACTAAAGCGGATTCCAACCTTTACTTCAAGGTTGAAGACAAAAGGTCAGTGATGCTCCTATTACATGTCGATGACTTGTTCCTAATAGGAAAATAGGAACTCATTAAAGATGCAAGAAGGAGACTTGCTACAGAGTTCGAGATGAAAGACCTAGGGATAATGCACTACTTCTTAGGCATGGCGGTGTGGAAGAATGTGAATGATATTTTCCTTGGTCAAGGAAAGTATTTAGTGGAGATTCTGAAGAAATTCAAAATACTGGACCGCAAGGCAATAACCACACCTATGGCATCAAACTTGAAGCTTTTGTGTGATGCTTTATTAGAGACAGTTGATGCGACGATGTATCGTCAGATGATTTGTTCATTGATGTGCCTGATGAATGTGAGACCAGACATATGCTTTGCTGTGAACAACCTGAGCCAGTTCCTAACAGATCCGAGACATGCTCACCTGGTTGCAAAGCATGCAGTGAGGTACCTGAAGGGTATAGTTGAGTATGGGATCAAGTATGATACGAATCAAAAGACTAACCTGCATGGTTATGTTGATTCGGATTGGTAGCACCACTGAGAAGAAGAGCACCTTGGGATGCTTCTATAGTTTGAGATCCAGTATGGCCTACTAGTTTGGCAGGATGCAATCCTACATGGCGTTGAGGTAGTATGTTTCTTTTGAAAGCTAATATTTGATTTGATTGATCTGACTTGCATTTTTGTATGATGCAGAGAGGAGCAGTGAAGCTCCAGTATGTGATCCAGATCAAGATCTCTCGAAAGATGGAGTGATGAGTTCTAGCATAGCCGGTGAGAAAGGTTGTCTGAGCATAAAATCCTAGCGAAGCTCGTAGGTTTCTTAGATGTAATTAGTCCTGTAGGTTGTCCTCGGATGTAATTAGTCCTGGCGAAGCTCACAAGTTATCCTTGGACATAATCAGTGCTTATGCGATTCTATGCTAGAAATGGCCAAAGTGAAGTTTGAATACTTCAAAGAGAAGCTTGGTGTACTTTAGATCGAGGTTCCTTTCAAGGGGAAGTGATGAGTCCAGAAGACGCAGATACACATAAGCCTTTCCGACATGGTGGTAGGTTGGTCCTCCCATGGTCATTGATGTAAGTGCTGAAGCCTTTCCAACATGGTGATGGGTTGGTATTCCCATGCTCATTGATGTAAGTGTTGGAGCCTTTCCGACATGGTGGTAGGTTGGTCCTCCCATGGTCGTTGATGTAAGTGTTGGAGCCTTTCCAACATGGTGGTAGGTTGGTCCTCCCATGGTCGTTGATGTAAGTGCTGGAGTTTTTTTGGCATGGTGGTTGGTTGGTCCTCCCATGGTCGTTGATGTAAATGCTAGGCCTTTCCCGAATAGTGGTAGGTTTTCCCTCCCATGCCGGTGGATGTAAGTGTTGTGTTATGTGTATCTAGGTTGTGCTCTGTGTGACGATGAGTTGATCTGAAGATGATGAGGTAACAGGAGTGTAGACAGGTGTTGCAAGGCATGTAATCAGTCCTGGGATGCTCCTTCAGGTTTTGTAGTGGCATATAATTAGTCTTGGGAGATCGTGCAAGTTTTGTAAGAGGCATATAATGAGTCCTGAGATGCACCTACTTGATGGCTTTCTTGCAGAGATGATGAATACCTGGTAGAGGGTTAGGCCTACATCCAACATGAAAAAGGGCTAGCACTGTAGAAAATTTTGATGACAAATAGTATGGGACGATGATCAAATTAAAGAAGATAATGGCAACAGCTATGATGAAGACTATGACTCCATGATGATGACGATGCAATGAAGACCTGACCAAATGTGTTGATGACTGTGTAGAGAGAGAATATCTTCCTAGTTAAGAGGGAGTGTTGATGTATTTGTAACTTCGGAAAATATTCTGATGTATATTATCATTGCATGTTGTTGTACCCCCATTGGGGATGTATGTTACCCCTTTACGGGATGTCTAAATTGTGTCTAGACCTTGAGGTACAACCTCCGTTGTAATTCGGGGAAATAGTCCCCAGTGTAACATCATGTAATATGTAATTGTGGTCTCTCTAGGAGAAGTGGGCCCCATGAAAGATGACATGTAGGCTCGAGTCTTATATTTGGTCAGTGACTTCAAAGGGTATAAATAGGGAAACACTCTCCCTCATTTATACACATCTCACACACTCTCTAAGGCGCATGAGAGAGAGAAACAGTCAGAGGAGGAGAGAAAGATAGCTGCTGAACATTTCTTATTACTGCTTTTGATCATCTTACTATTCTGAAGAAGTTTGCGGGGGTTTTCTCCTTTATGGTTTCCCCGATGAAAATCTTTGTGTCTTGTGTATCTTTTATATCTTATGCATTGTGTTGTACTTGTTATTCTTTCAGATAAAGATCCTAGATAATCTCATCAAATCTTAATAAAATCTAACAATGAAAGGCTCCACTATGAGTCATTCAGTCTCCCTCAGCCAATTCTCACTTGACCAACTATTTGGACTATTTATTCACTTCACCCAAAGGAGAACTAGTTCTTGTAAAGGCTTTGATGTTGGCATGATTTTGATGTGTTCATAAAACATTGAGCTCAACACTCTGTATGAAACGGATGTTGTGTTCATAAAACATTGAGCTCAACACTCTGTATGAAACGGATGTTGCATGATCTATGTTTAAGCTATGTGATTAGTCATGTCAACAATCGTTGCATGTACATAAAGACTTCAAATACTTCATCAATCCATGGCATGTAAGATGATAACTCCTCTTTCCAAAGGTATTCAAAGGTATTCAAAGGTCCACATATTGATTGAAAAATTCTGACCAAGTTTGACTTTTTCAACAATTTGACTTGGTCAAAGGGGCAATTTGACTTGGTCAATAGGAGCAACCAACATAAAATTACTCCCTTATCATCATCACTCAACTAATTGAAGACTTTGGAAGCAAATTTGATCCTTCAAAACTTGGTTTCATGCATGTATGGACTTATAGGCAAATATTAATATATTTTCCTAAGTTTCAAATTAAAATAGCCTAAGTCCAGTTTTAATATTTTGGTGAGTTTGGTGAGTAAGGGTGAGCCTTAACAAGTGACGAGTTAATGATCAATATAAGGTGAGTACACTGCCTAGCTAAGACTTGTGAGTCTTGACCAAATCAAAATTTCACTTACGGAAAGAAAGATTGCTTGGATGGAATCATGAGGATGCACATGATAAATTTGATGAAAGAAATCGACAAATTGTGATGTTGATCAAGCCCTTTGTGACTAATGATATGTGGCTAGAAATGTAAGATGGTCTTGATGCTTTCCATATTTGGGGGTGTTTGAAAAACTTGCATGAGACATTAGATATAGGTAGAAATTTCTTTTTGATAATTGTTTTTTTCAATAAAGACAGAGCAATAAGAATCATTTCAAGACAACTTATTAAAAATCACAAACATTAGAGATCAATTAAAAGAAATTGATAAAAAAATTAAAGAATATATATTAATAATTACATTTAAAAAACCTGCACCTTCGTATGAAAACTTTGTTACAACCTTTAATACATTGTTACATGGGGACATGTTCTCTAGGGTAGGGGATGGGCTCCCCACACTCCCAGGAAATATGTACTCCAAAGGGGACATTTCCCCACATCCCCTTTTGATGGAGACACAAGGAAATGCATTAGGAACATCCCTCTCAATAAACTAGAGACTCCCATGCTCTATTTAACCAAAGACCATCTTTCAAGGGGAACAGGAAAAAAGATAAAAGAAAAATAAAACATAAAATGAATGTAAAACTGCATAGGGAGATGAGAGACCTGATGAGGCACAACATGGATTGGATGGTGTGCCATTAAGTATTATAGAGAATGCAAATTATTTTGATTCAAATAGCAACATTCCATTGGTTGGTCCTTATTCCTTCATGCAATAGCTAGATGCAAAGAATAGTGCGATATGCAGTGATGCTCATTTGTCATTCGTGTTCTTAGATCAGTAATCTTAAGACTTTGATCTATATATTTTGAATTTTCTAAATACAATGATAGATACAACAATGATACATGATTTGAGTTTAATCGTTATTATCATGTTATGTTACATCATTACATGTATCATTTATGATTTATTAGATTACATGTTGGGGAGGTCATGGGTTCAACTCTCTTGATTCTCTTGGGGTTAGGCTCCATATCAAGGTAGTGGTTTACCTCATTTACCCACCATGAATCATGAGGAAGTTTTCAAAGGGTTTTCCACAAGGTAATTCTTTGGAAAAAAATATTATTAGTGCATTGTTATGTATAAAAATTCAATGATTAATGTTTCAATTTTCATATATTTTAATTTTGTTTTTTTAGTATTTTTCAGTATAGGGAACATCCCCTATGATGTTTCCTAGAATTTGGAAGGTGCTTCCACACATATCCGAATGCATATCCCCAGTCCCACGTCCCCACGTCCCAAAGACACTTGGTGGAACATTGCTTAAATATAACGTTTGGTGATTTTGATATGACATTTGAGCAATTGAGCAAAAAGGATTTTACATAAGGACAAGTGAATGATGTAACATGGTAGCAGCAGTGAACAGGGAAAATAAAGCCACCTTAAAAAGAACAGTTCAATGGCAAAGGAAAGTTTGTACATGGCAGCAAGAATTGGAAAGGCACAAAATATTTTTATTGTGGCAAGTTAGGATATAAGGCCATGTTTTGCAGGAAACTATTCTGGGATGAAAAACAAAACCAAGAGCATTCCTTTGAAGACCGATGTGCGAAGAAACAAGCTAATGTAGCTGAATACAAAGAGGAAGAAAAGTTTTATGTCTATTGCACATGCTACAGGAGTCATTGAACAAAACAGATTGGTACATCGATTCATGTGCATCACTATATTTTACAAACCATAAATATTGGTTTATTGATTTTGTAGAGGACAACTCGAACTCTGATTGTGTTGTCTTCAATGGCGAAGAAGAACATAGTGTTGAAGGCAAGGGAAGTGTGCAACATTAGATGAGAGGTAAAAGATTGTATTTAGGGCTGTCTACCATAGCTATGGTTTGCAGAGAAATTTACTTTTGGTTAGTTGATGTCTTCAATAGTAATAGAAATTTTATTGTTGCCAAAAAGTGCAAATAGACGATTTCCATGGATTCTGAAGAAGAAGATTTGCTTCCACTGGTAGATGATAACAAGAAGTTGATGGTTACATGAGAGACAATCGAGAAACATGAAGGTAATCAGTGGATTCATTATGAGTTTCATGAAGAGAGGAAGACCCTCAAAAAGAAAAAAGTTAAAAACTAAACTTCAATATGTGAGGCCACCAAGATGTGGAGGAGGTGAGTTTGGTGAACATGCCAAGTTCTATGTCAATGGTGTAAAGGCTGACTATTCAGCCAACATTGCCTCCCATCCAGCTCGTGAGTCAAATAGAAGGATATTGACATGACTTGATTGTTACAATCATAAGGAGTTAGTAAATCTACGGTGAGCACTTTAACAAACCCTAATTCAAACAAGTAAAACACAGCAGATTTATAACTGCATTCAATGTTGATCAAGAGGCATAAGTGCACTTGAGAGAGAAGTCAAACATGACCAAAAAGATTGTTACATAACCCAAACAAGAACTCAAGGGAAGTGCACTATAGAAAAGATGACTTTAGGCCTTTTCAATAATTAACTTGAATAAATGAATACAAATAAGAAGAGTGTGTTGTATTTAAATTTCATACACGACATTTAGGGTTGGGGCGCTAGCCCCAAGAGGTTGACAACCTTTGGAAAAATAGCCAAATAAAGTGAAGTACAATAAATGGGTTAGTTACCCGCGTGTAGGCTCAATAAATCCATCAATACATCAATACAGTAAATCAACACGTCGACTCAAGTGAAGATGAACCACATAATCTCAACATTGATGTTCAAGAACCTTCCCGAATACAAATCACTTCCAGATGCAGATTGAAGACATTGTTTTGGAGTGGGATGCAGACATCTTGCTTGTCCAAAGCTTTTGTATTTTGTATGTAACATGACCATTATGGAAGGGTGTTAGATATAATGATAATAAAGTGATGTAAGCATTAGTTAATTAATGTAGTCATTGAAAGGTTAGGTTATCAGCTAAGTCACCTGGTTCAAGTTCGTGTTCGAATTTGGAGACCTTAAAATTCGACAAAATATTGGCAATTAAAAATTAGCCGATAAAATCCGGCATTAAGTTCGAGTAACTACAAATTTTAGAAATTAAAAAATATTTCATTTTATATATAAATAGTTAATATAATAATGATATATTGAATTATTTACCTGCTATATAATTAATTTCATTGATACAAATATTATATAATTTGTTTGCTATATAATTCATTTCATTTATACAAATATTATATAATTTGTTTTCATTTATATAATTTATTTTCATTTATTTAATGTTCAATTAAATGTGGTTTATTTTAAAAACACAAAGTTTCACATTTAAAAATGTACATTTGAAATAAAAACTATTAAATTTTTAAATATCTGGCTCTTCCTTCTATGACTAGGTTCCATTCCCGTTAACCTTCTTTTCCATCTTGAAACTCCTTAAGTAAGTTCTTTTGCATCTTCAAACTCTTTAAGTAAGACTGCAGTAAGCAAGAACGAATATGGAAAGCCGCCAATCAATCTGTATGTCATTAATGATTGACAAAAGGACGCGATGGATTTCGGATCAGATATTGGATATCGGTTCGGAATCCGGCAGTTCAAAGGCAGGCATCCAGCTTTAGGCACCTAGGATTCACGCACATAGTAAGACCAATTCTTCAAGGTTTCGCACGCAGACGTAGGAATATGATCATCGAGAATCAACCGCTCCAGTAGACATAGGAATTCTTCATGGTTTCTTATGGTTCTCAGACATAGGAATACGATCATTGAGAATCAACCATCATCGAAAATCAGCCGCTCCAGTGGATAGAGGTTTCACGTGCAGACATAGTGTCGGTAGGGAGAATAGGTTTTACCCGCGGGCCCTAAAAAAAGGGAAAAATCAAATTTTGAGGGTTTTTTTTGCCAGTGTATAAAAAAATCGCCGAATTTAATCGATTTAATTAGCCTGTCTCAGAAAATCGCCGAATTTCGATTTTCAAGGCAGAAAAACGCCAAACCCGGTGACTTAGGTTATCAGGACCTATGTAACTACTCCTATTTCTCCTACTATGTAATGAGTTATTGCATCACTGAATAAGGAATCAGTCCATTCTCTCTAATTCTTATGTGTATTCTTGGCTATGCTCCTGTGCGTAAAAACAGACAAGCCCACGGGTGTAAAGCAGAATTTAGGGAGTGGATGAGTGTTGTCAGGCTGCAGGGCAAGGAGACAAAGAAAAGAGGCCCCAGCAAACAAGCAGAATGAAAATATGAAAGTGAGTGCATAGATAAAAGACATAGTACTTGCTGAAGTCAAGAGAATGTTTGCATGCTCATTTTGGAGAGACCAAGATTCTCTTTTTGTGTTTTTGCCAAAGATCCTTGCTGATCTGGTTTTGGTTGAGAGAGTTTAGAATTAGTGTTCATAGGAATCTGAGTTGTTTTGGTAGAGTGGTGGTGCCTGCCTGTGTTAAATCCAAAATTTCTAGCATTGTTTTTCTGTAAGTAGATATAGGTATTGCTGAAATTTCCTGAAAATAAAATCCAGCCAAAATATATAATTGAAATTTATAATAATAATAATAATAAACCTCTAGATGGGATACTAACACAAATGGGCCAAATGAAAACTTTAAAAAGTCCCATTTCTTTTAAGTTCATGAGCACATTTGTTTAAACTTTAAAGTTGTGATGAAGAGTATCTTCATTTGCAGAATAATTCCATGTGTTCAATCTAAATTCTAGAATCTAAACCCTTTCTCACTTCATGTGCACAACATCTTCAACAAGCTTATGCCTTCAGTGAATCAGTCCATCCTCCACAATGATTCAACAACCTTCCAGCTGCCCAACAACCTATAAAGCTAGTAATTACTGCCATTGAGACTGGTATGTGAGCCTACCCACCCAAAGCGTTGGAGCATTGGAGGACATATAGAAATTACTTTAAAAGAAGGGTATGACCTTACCTCCTGCCTGAAAGGACTAATCACTCTAACTAATGAAGTTATGTAAAGTTTTAGTCCCTACTCCTACCTATCTTAGTGATATAAAAAGGGGACAAAGTCTCTGGCCAATCTAACAGAAAAGTTAATTGGCGCACTGATCCATGGAAGGATTGTCGTCATCAAATTAAAGTGTCAATCTCCAATACTATTTCTATCCCCCTGCCAGCCAGTTGTCTTTAGACCTCAATTGCATGTACATTGTAAAGTGCAAAAAACATTCGTTTTCTTGCTGGTGTCAGTTTTCCTCTGTTTTTTGTTGACCATGTTAAAACAACCAAAAAACAATCAAATCAGCCAATGATTCCGTTGACCAAAGAAGACTTCAAACTAGGGTTAAATACTGTTAATTTTTTCCATAAAGATTTCGAGAAGCTATTCAAATTTTGTTTTCATAAATATACCTTTCTCACAATAATTTTGAAACTATTAGGGAAATTATTATAAATTATTATATTCTTTGATATATAAATTGTGTAATTTGCTGTTTTTTTAATGTATCTATCGCATTTACCGTTTTGCATTCTGTACTTCTAGAGTGGACCTGATGGTTAAGAACATTTATTTCCTCCTTGCAGATCGTAGATTCAAAACCAAAGGGGGTGGGGTATATACACCTCCATAGACTAAGCAGTGAAATCACTGTGCAGAGAGAGTCCCACAAACAAAGGAGTCTCATACATAAATGTAATGTCTGGCTAAGCTATGACCTTAAATTAGATTATTATTATTTAATGGATTCATTGTTATTTTTGGTATTTTTTGTCCATATATACCATACAAAAGTTGTGACTGTACTTGCGTGTGAGAGCTATGATATCACTAGCATAGATCCATCTTAACCAGAGATATCTTAAGCACTGAGAAGAGATCTAAAAAACATTATGGACATAGCTTTTGGTGCTTAAAATATATGGGGTTATGATGAATATATGCTAATAAATTTTGTGTTCGTTTTTCAATGTCAGCTTTTTTTTCTTGGTTTATGCATGCACATGACCATGCAATACATCTCATTTGTTTATTAAATCAGATCTTATTCTGGTTTATGTATGGACATGACATTTGATACATCTCTTCCACACCAAGCTGTAGAGTGCACCTCGTTTCTCTTAATGCAATTGTTTTTTTTCCAAGGAAAACCTGATGGGGAAACCACTAGGCACTTTCCCACATTTTGTGGATGGTACCCAATGTAAAACCATCCGCACTAGTTATAGTGCCTAAACCAATATGGACATCAAGTGAGACATGCAGCAAAGGCAACCAGTCTGGGAGACCCCGAGACCTTTTGCATGGAGCTCAAAGCACTCAACCACTTGAGTCACCTCGCTAAATCACTCAATGCAATTATGAGAACACTTTCAAAATTAGCTAATAAAGAAATCAATAAATCAGACTCCAAAGAAATTGGAAAAGCTTTGTAAATATAGAAGCAAGGAAATTGAGAGATATTTAAATTACAAAAGACCAAAAAGAGCCAAAAACAGATGGCCTCCATGACTAGACAAAGAGGAGAAAAAATAATAAAACAGTTGTCCATATAAACATAATCTACCAGCTCAAGCAGTTGGCTCAATTAGTTGTGACTAATGTTGGTGGGCATTTGTCTAGTTCCATGTCAGCAAGTGCCCAGTTCGAACCCTTGGGTTAGGCACACTAGCCAACACCCAATGGGTTTACTAGGCATGCCTTCCACAAATATGGGGAAGCAACCCTTGGGTTAGGCACACTAGTCAACACCCAATGGGTTTACTAGGCATGCCTTCCACAAATGTGGGGAAGCAACCCTTGGGTTTCCCATGAGGTTTTCCTTGGAAGAGAAAAGAACATAAAGAAAAAAAAAACATAATCTACCATTTGGATGTCGACCGAAACAAATGAAAATTCAGAATTACACTGCATCCAAACACATGAAAATTCTGAGTTGCACTACACCCATATGTGAAAAACTCAGAATTAGATTGAGATTGAGATTCACATCCATATGTGAAAAAATCAGAATTAGATTGAAATTTAACATACTCCTGCATTGTCAGTTGGTAAAGGCTTTGCTCAGATAAAGGTGCAAATTTCTATTGTATTGTACTATGTTAATGAGAAGAGGGGGCTCATAACTCCTTGTGAACTAAGAAAAAGCATAGTTATAAGAAGAAAAACAGAGAGATCATAAAAGTGTGAGTGAGTGAGTGATGGCACCTGTAGCTGGGGTGACTGTGGCTGATTGGCTCTGCGAATCAGCTTGTGCTGGTTGACAACGTATCGGAAGAGATGCAACCGAGGAATGCTGGTGATTTCTGGAGACAGATAGTTCTTGTTGCGATGAAGCCAATCTTCCATCTCATGTTGCATCACATTCCTCCGCCTAGGCAATGCCATTAGCCATGCACGAACTGCTTCCCACCCATCCTCCCTGTTGTTAGTGACAATTTTGGTTTCTTCTTCAGAAGCCGGAGGAACCACGTTGGCCATGCATTCCGCAGCCCCGTTATTATTAATATCACCACCAGCATCACATGGATCTATAGGAGGGCATGGAGCCTCAATGGCGAATGACTCCTGCATGATCAGTTAGTAAAGGCTTTGCTCAGATAAAGGTACAAATTTATATTGTATTGTACTATGTTAATGAGAAGAGAGGGCTCATAACTCCTTGTGAACTAAGAAAAAGCATGGTTATAAGAAGAAAAACAGCGAGACATTAAAAGTGTGAGTGAGTGATGGCACCTGTAGCTGGGGTGACTGTGGCTGATTGGCTCTGCGAATGAGCTTGTGCTGGTTGACAACGTATCGGAAGAGATGCAACCGGGGCATTCTGGTGATTTCTGGAGAGAGAGTGTTCTTGTTGCGATTAAGCCAATCTTCCATCTCATGTTGCATCACATTCCTCCGCCTAGGCAATGCCATCAACCATGTACGAACTGCTTGCCACCCATCCTCCCTCTTGTTAGTGACAATTTTGGTTTCTTCTTCAGAAGCAGGAGGAACCACGATGGGCGTGCAGTCCGCAGCCCCGTTATTATTAATATCACCACCACCATCACATGGATCTATAGGAGGGCATGGAGCCTCAATAGTGAATGACTCCTGGGCCTGTACATCTTTCTCCTCTTGGCCTGACATCATCGTATGTTATGGTGGGACTATAATTTCAAACCCAGCAAAAAACGAAAATCTCTGTACCACCTTGGTCCCTGGATAACGAAAGACTTCTGAGAGTTTTTTTTCAGCAGAGAATTACAACCCAAATTAGAAGCTCGTGATACCGAAATACCCAGACGAATTCCAAAGCGATTTAGAAGCTTATGCTTGTATGCCACGTCGATTTCGGATGAAATTGGAAGAACGAAAGGAATATGAAAAATACCTAATCAATTTTCAGAAACAATGCCTTCGCAGTTTACCAACATGATATACGTCCATGTGCAAGAAGCGGGCAACTTCGGACATTTTATATGCAAATTGAAGGACCTCTTGTATGCACATTGAAGCGTAGGGGCTAGGTTCGGAATTCACGTGGCAAAGCAATTGGTTATTATAGCGGTCGAGTTGCTAGGTTCGGAATTCACTTGGTCGGAATTCACTTGGTAAAGCAATTGGTAATTATAGCGGTCGAGTTGCTAGGTTCGGAATTTACTTGGTCGGAATTCACGTGGCAAAGCAATTGGTAATTATAGCGGTCGAGTTGCTAGGTTCGGAATTCACTTGGTCGGAATTCACGTGGCAAAGCAATTGGTAATTATAGCGGTCGAGTTGGAGCACTTGTCAACTTTCAAATTTGAACCCGTCAAAATTGTTTAAAAAGAATAAAATACTATTTTTCGGTCAAGTTTGTTTAAAAGAAATTTAAAACACTGTGTTGGGAGGTGTAGTTTTACAGCGTGGATGAGAAAAAGTCCATCGTTCCAAAACATTAAATTAAAATAAAATTATATATTTATATATTAGTAATAGTTTTAAGAGATACATTTTTACAGCTTGAGTGGGAAAAGTGTCTATCTGCCCAAACATTAAATTATATATACTAAGGAAGGAAGGAAATATTTTAATGTCCACGAGGCTAAGAATAGTTTATGGGACATACCAACTAGTACGATGTTTTTTGCAATTCAATCCTTTGTCTCTTCAACTTGATGATGAGCGCCCCCAATTTTTCCAAAGTCTCTTCATTAAATAAATCATCCCAAGATTTATTCGTCAATTCAATCCTTTGTCTCTTTATGAGACTCATAAGATATCTAAAAAGAGTTGAACAAATGGAAGAAGGTAGATGGCATAAGGTTGTCTTCAATGACAGAGTGTGCAAAAGAAAGAAGACTTGGATGCGGCAAAATATTAAATGGCTTAGCAAGTGGGATATGTGCTTGAGCACATGCCCTACGAATAGTAAAGAAATAAAGGTTTTTGTTATCAATAAGCTCCACAAGCGAACTTGGGATAAAGAGCTAGGGAGAAAAAGAAAGTATTATATTGAAGAGTTTAACCCTACCTACAATCAGCAGCAAAAGGCATACATAGGGGCCAATATACCTTGGAAAGCCAAAATTCTCATTGCTCAATTAAGAACTAATTCCCATCAACTCTGTTGTGAGACCGTGCGCTGGAAAAGGCCAAAAGAAGCTTGGGCAGAAAGAGTGTGTATTTTTTGCACCGCTGGTAAGGTGGAGACAAAAAAACATTTCATTTTAGAGTGTGAAGCCTTTAAGGGAATTAGGGACAAGTACGCAAATGTCTTGANTGAAGGAGTATTGGTGGCTTCCCAATTCCCATGATATATATATATATATATATATATATATATATATATATATAAACAAATAAAATCTACTTACTAAATAAAGCAACATCCCTGTAAAAAGACTATTCATTTTCACACACTACTCATTTTCCGTAAATAAATAAATTAGTTTAGCAAGTCCAAATGCAAACAAACACCATCCCGTAAAAAGACTATGCTTTTTCACAATGAATTTGAATTATTCAGTGATATAGCTTAGCTTAAGACATAAGTATTCGAATGTTTCTTCAACTTAGTCTATACCTTTTCCATTTTTTAAATGAACCATTATTTAGGGAGTGGTGTGCTTTAGCAAACATTTCCTTCACTTTTTCACTCAAAATAGGGGTTTGCACGTCAAGGGATTTGATCCCTCTCGATGCTTTGTAGAACCAAAGTTAGATAGGTATATATTGGTTATTTATGCAATTAAAATTGACATAATTTATAGTAACATTTCAAAAGAAGGACAAATTTTTAAATTGTCTGTCAATATGAATATCAATTTACAATCAGTGTGTTTAAAATCAAATGGTACCTAACCCCCAATTGACAAAAGCGTTTTTTGCCCAAAAAATCTACAACAATGATTTGACATGCACACTGCCTACAGTTCCAACTTTCCAAGAGCCGCAATAATACTTCCTTAAGTTCCTTATCTAAAACTCAATGACCTCGCACAGAATGTCGTAAATTTTCTAGCAAGGCTCTGTAGTCGGTATTTTTCAAGATATACGAAGTTAAGGATGGATGAATTTATTGCTCCAAGTATCGATGGTTTTAAATCTTTGCAAATCCAAACGCATAATCCCAATACCTACACATGAAAGTATAATAACTATAAAATATCATCGAAAATGGGAGTGGATGAGTAAATTAAGATATATGTATTGATTATCAACTCCATATATGCAAATTCATTGACTCAAGAAGACTACTCACTAACTCATAGTCTCTTTGTAGTAAACTTACCTAAAGACTTCATTCTTAGAGCCTCGTGCTCTTAATTGTCAAGCCTATAACCTTTTCAAATCTCACCATTTACAAATTTCTTTTAGTGTTTTGGGATTCTATTAAAGGCAGATTGTTAGAGACTTAGACAGACAACTCACGACTTGTGAGGCTCACAAGATGCATACATCTCGTCGACATGACGTCCTTAGGCTTGAATCATGCCCCTCCATCATGTCTACATACACCAACTATTGTCTGTCGTGAATCATGACAAGTGTTCAATGGGAAAAACACTTAACGCCTCGTGATCCACCCGAGATGCTAGCCTACTAGGTATGTTATATGATTTTACCCAAAAAAATGTAGCTTTTTTGGTAGTTTTTTGGGGGGGACAAGGGGAATTTTGGGGTTGGGTTTTCATTTTTTATTTTTCATTGTCTATATTCTTTGCATGATTTTTAAGATGGGTATTGTTTTTGTTTTTGTTTCCTGTATTCCTTAGATCTGTTTCAAGTTGGGTATCATTTATGTAATATTTTGATGCAACATCAACCTGAGTAGATTGGTTGCATATCAGTGTACACAATGAAAGCACAAAATACACAAACACAAGTTGGCCAATAATTATGGATTTCAATTAAATTAAAGGACAATCTCTATACAAGAGGAAATACAACATAAGTCAAGTTCAGCTAGTCAAAATGGACGTCGACTTGGACTACAAACAAACATATGCACAAGGGAATGCTACATCCTCTGTACTTACAAGACACCTCTGCAACCCTAGCGGCTTACTAGCTCTTAGAAGCTCTGGTTCCAAAAGTTCATTTTTCCTCAAAAGTCCCATGTTTATGAACTCTCACTAGTATTTATAGTTGTGCTTCGTTGCATAGAATTCGACTCTCCTTCTAGAATCTCACATACTCCTAGGCACTGCCAGGGATGCATTAAATACACCCTCTAGTTCTCTTCGATGGGTTTCACCACATGGCCTTCTTCAACAACCTCCATAACTTCTTTGCAACTACCCCAACTACTCCAAGGTTCCGCTCCTCGGGGTCCTAGTTTCTCATGGTTAGTTTCCAATCTCATCAGTCGATTTATCTGATTGTTCCTTGATTTGGTCAGAAAGTCTCATCGATTGTTTCATCAATACCTTGTCTTAGGCCATTAACTGTTCTTGGTTGGAATTCTTATGACTCTTTTAACTTCTCAAGTCGACCACCTCATGTCGATCTCTCCTTTCGTCGAATTTTTTCTACTCATTCTGCTGGATGTCGTCGCCTGTCCTCCAAGCAGTTGTCTTATATGTCTACGATTGTTTCTCTTGGGCCTAGATTGCCCTGTATCAACCTACCAAGGTTGAAAAGAATTATGCTCATGACTTTGCAGTCTCTTGAGATCTTATTCAAAAACCCACGTCACTTCTTCTAGGTATTTGTTCACCCGTCAAACCAAATATCTATTCCTCTTCTAGTTATTGGTCCTTCTGACTTATCTCTCATTGATAACCTCCGTGAATTCATCCTTTGACTAAACTAGCATCTGCTTCAACAAGTTGGCTATCTCTTTCTCATCGCTCGTCAACCCCTCTTCAAACTTAAAAAGGTTGGAAACATTAAATGTCAACAATATGCCCATACATTCAGGCAACTCTAACACATGTGCATTGTCCAAAATTTTCCTGAGGATCCTACACGGACCAAATTTCTTTAGCTTTAGTTTGTCATATGTTCCTCTCGGGAACCTTTCCTTCCTCAAGTGTGCATATACTAAGTCACCTTCTACAAAAGAACGTAGTTGGCTCTTCCTGTAAGCTCACAACTTGTTAGACACGTCACTTTTCTTTAGTTGTCTTCTCACTTGGTTGTGCACTTCCTTCATGTGGTTGGAAAACAACTCTAAATTTGCACTCTTTCAAGTTTTCGTCGATACTTCCACTAAGTCGGTCACTCCATGCAAAATTCTTCTTTGCACGATTTCAAATGGACTCATTCATGTCGATTAGTTTACTAAATTTGTGTATGTGAATTCTACGTGCGCCAACACATTCTACCACTACTTCGGATGATTGGCAGTCAAACACCTTCATATATTTCCTAAGATCATTTTCACGACTTCAGGCTGCCCATCATTCTAAATTTGGTATGCATAACTGAACTGCAACTTCATGTCAAACTTATTCCATGGGGTTCTCTAAAAATATCCCATGAACTTGGTATCTCTGTCCGAAGTGATGCTCTTCTGCAACCCATGCAACCTCACAATTTCTTTGAAAAATAGAACAACAATCCCCGTGGCATCACTTTTCTTTCGACATGGAAAAAATGTGCCATCTTAGAAAACTTGTCGACTACCACAAATATGTAGTCATTCCCTTGTTGGATCTTCGGTAATCCTAGCATGAAATCTATGCTTATGTCTTCCCATGGTACAATCGATTCGGGAAATGGTGCATACAGTGTCGTGTTCTGACTCCTCCCTTTAGCAAGTTGGCATACTTGACACTATCGAACCCAATTTTGCACATCTGTCACCATCCTTGGCCAGTAATATTTTTTCACAACCAACACTTTGGTTTTTTCGATGCCATAGTTCCCTCCTAATACTTTGTCATGTACCTCCCTAATCATATTCTCTCGCACTGATCCTCTCAGGATGCATAATTGGTGCCCTTTAAATAGTTATCCTTCTTGGATAAAGTAATCCAAGTATGTAGTTATGTCAACACTCCATGGCTCTCTTGACGCCTTCCATGCATCAACAAAATCTTCATTGACTTCATAGTTGCCTTTCATCAACTCTAATCCTATCGATTTCACAACAGTCGTTCCCAACAAAGCGACTCTTCTACTTAATGCATCGACTACCTTGTTAGTATTTCTCGACTTGTGCTTTAATACAAAGGTATAATTTTGCATAAACTCGACCCTTTTCATATGCCTTTTATTTAGCTTTGTATGAGTGTTCAAGAATATTAGAGCCTTGTGGTTGGTATACAACACAAATTATTTTGGAAATAGGTAATGCCTCCACTTATTCAACGCCTAAATAATAGCATAAAATTCTTGGTCATAGACCGAATACTTTTGCTTTTCCTCATTCAGCTTCTCACTCAATAATGCAATCAGTCGACCCTCCTGCCTCAAGATAACACCAATTGTTATTCCACTTGTGTCACAATCGACTTGAAATATCTTTCCAAAGTATATAAGAGCTAATACTGGGCTCTCTGTCACCTTCTGCTTCTCGAAATATCATCGGATTGATTCCGTCCACTTGAATTCGCCCTTTTTCATGCATGTTGTCAATGGTGCACACACTCGACTGAAATATTTGATGAACTTGTGGTAGAAACAGGAAAGTCCATCAAAGTTTATTACTCCATGGAATTCATTAGCTCAGGACACTCTAGAATTGCTCTGACCTTTTCTAGGTCCACCCTTAGTCCCCATTTGGAAATCACAAATCCCAGATATACCAATTCTTTTTGCATGAAGGAACTCTTCTGCAGGTTCACCATCAGTTTTCCTGACTCAGTCTTTGCAGGACTTATCAAATATGTGACAAGTGCTCTTCTCTTGTGCTATTAAAAATGAGTATGTCTTCGAGGTATACAACAACGAATTTCCCCATAAATGGTTTCAACACTTCATTCATCAGTCTCATGAATGTGTTTGGTGCATTGGTCAACTCAAATGGAATAACCAACCACTCATATAACCCTTCCTTCGTCTTGAATGTTGTCTTCTATTTGTTTCCTTCCCTTATCTGGATCTAGTGGTATCCACTTTTTAAGTCGATCTTGGTGGAGCATTTCGCTCCACTCAATATATCAATCAAGTCGTCCATATTTAGCAATGGAAACATGTACTTTATTGTAATATGGTTGATAGCCCTTGAGTCGACACCTACACATTCTCCATTCTACCCCTTTCTTGGGTATCGGTACAGTCGATACAACACATGGACTTGGGCTCTCTTTGATGACCCCCCTATCCAAAAACTCTTGGACTTGTCAGTTTAACTCAGCATTTTCCATCGGCATCATTATATGTGGTGTCACATGCCCCAATTTTGCAAAATAATATTATCTTATTTTGATTTTATTCCAAGACATTATGTTAAATTTAATGCTAAGTTGTAAATGATGACTCAGCATAGCCAAGGATATTGAATGTAATTCTAAATATTTTCATTTTAAATAAATAAAAGTGGAGACAACAGCTTGGGAGAGCTGTTAAAAAGGGTGTTACTGGTCAAGTTGGTGGAGGAGACTAGGTGGAGAGCGAATAGACAAGTGGCAGCATCCTCAAACACTTCCAATGTTGCAAGTGGCAACCTCCCTACATTTGGGGTCATGATCCCCCAATAAAGTGGGATCAGAGCAGGTGGCTCAATTAATGACAACTAACCCAAAAAGACCTAGGCAATCTTAATAAAAGTACCCATTGAAGAGAGCTGAGGCTGCTCATTCCAGGAGGAGAATCATTCAGGTGAATGAACTACAAAGGATTTCATTGGGAAGGGAATTTGTGGAAGGTGTTTGAGGGGTGAACTGTAGGAAGTGATCTAATACAACTTTTCAGCTGAAAGATATTGTTGCTGAGTGCAGAATTAGTGCTGAGTCATTGGACTAATATTTTGTTGCTTGCTCCACCATTTCTCGGCCAAGGAGACCAGGAATAGGCTCGGGGGTCTTGAAAAGCCGCTGTTTGAGTGCTCTCCAAGAGTTGGTAGGGAGGAACGGCCTCCCAATGCTATTGTCATCCAGCTTTAAACAGGTTCTACAGTCTTTATTTACTGTGTTAAAAATTTATATCTGATAATGAATGAATAATGAATGATTTATATGTTATGTAGTGAACTGTTAAAGCTTGAAATATCTTAGCTGTTTGAATGTTGAATCTGTATTTTGATGAAAAATAATCCTACCTATGTTTTTCCCCATCTGGAATAAACCAGATCGTACTCTAGCACAGGCAGTGTGTTTAAAATGAATGAAGTATGGTAGGAATATGAAATGAATAGAGTACTTATGTTTTTCAGAGTATTGAAATCTTTTCTTTCAGTAGATAGTTGCTTCCAGAAAGAATATTAATCTGTTTAGTAGGGTTGTTGTGAAAACCAGATTGTGTATTAAGAATACTAGAAAAAGAACAGGGTCATATTATTTTACTAATAGCAGTGTGTTCAAGTATGCAAGTTATTCTTTTACACGGTACTTTATTTTACAAACTATACATCTACACTGAAATAGAAGAAATAGAAATGTCAGTTAAATGCTTATTTATTTATGTTAAGTAAGGATGTAAGTATGGTTCTGTTAGTTTATATATTTTCCTAATAATAACAACTATTTTAACCTACAACTATTTGAACTCTAAGTAAGGATTGGTAACTTAATTAAAAGACAAACTATTTTAAGATGAGGAGTATATTAATAAAGAACTTAATAACTCTCAAAGTATTCTTCTCCTTATAATTAAAATAAACAAAACTATTATAGACTGTTCTCAGTCTTTATGAATAAAATATATATGCAAATATAAATTTAAGATAATATAGTGTTCACAAATAATGTTATTATTAACACAAATAATATTATTATTAATATAAACATTTTTTTTTTTTTGACAATAACATATTTGTAGAATATATTGATACCGGTAATCAGCTACCGAAAGCTTAATACAGAGATAAAACAGCTACATAGATGAGATAGATACTTCATCAAAACGAGGCAGGGGAACCACAACCTTCCAACGGCTTGAAATTATTTATTTAAGTAGAACTGTGGAGAGTGATAAGCAGAGCAGCAGCAAGAAGGGGTTAGAGAGCTTGCAGCGCAGGATCAGTTGTCCAGTTTGGCCTTCATCTTGGAGACTACAGTTTCCAGGGTGCTAATTCTTTTGCCAAAATCTCCATGAGTGACAACAGCGTCCTTGAAGCTTATGCGTGTTTCATCCTTGAAATCCTTCAGATTTCCAGTGGAGGCAGAGAGATCAGCACGAAGTTGCCTCAGGTCCTTGTTCAGTAGATCCCAGGTTTGTTCACCAGCTGTGGTGACATCTTACAGCTTCTTATCTTGATCATCCAATTTAGCTCTAAGACGACCCATAGAGGATTCCAGCAACCCGATCCTTACCTCCGTTGAAATTCCTGAGCTAGAAGATCCTTCTGAGGCCATTAAGAGGCGAGCCTTTCCTTGATTCAGGATAGAGCACGAGCTAGCAGCGCTGGAGAGGACGACATGAAGCACCGAAAACTTGGACACACAGACTTCTTTTCTGGTGATAAAAACCACAGAGCAAAAGACAGTGGTCTTGGAACCATGGCAGAGGAGTTGAGTCTTTAGTAACCGGCTTGGAGGAGCCCAAAGGACGAGGAATCCTGACAGTCTGCGAAAATGCAGAGAATCTCTGCCATGCTCAAGGTTGTAAAAAACGTGGGATATGCAGATCAAATGAGAACGCTGTAAAAAGATCCTGGATCCCCAACAGCTAAGGGATGTCACATCTCTGGAAATTACCATCAATACTTAAGATGCTTTGGTCCAGCGCAGCCCCACTATTAGCCTCTTTATCTTCCTGCATATTCAGCAAACGCAGCACATGGAAATATCTGATATTTTGGAAGTATTTTCTTAGATGAAGGATTTTCTGAAAGATATGGTGAAGTTTGATATGCGAAGGACTCTTCTTGGTTATGAGGGCATTAATCAGAAGCCGGGAGTCCCCAAAGACTGAGAGTTTTCCAATTCCTTTATCAAGTGCGATTTTTAAACCTTGCCATAGACCACAAAATTCAGCAACATTGTTAGAGTCAATTCCTAGACCCCAAGCATACTTGCTGAGCGTGTTTCCATTGGCCAAGAAGATAACTCCACCGGCACCAGCTAATCCTGGGTTTCCCTTTGAGGCACCATCGAAGAAGAGACAAGGTTCATTCAGAGTTGACTTCCATCGCTTGAAATCAGCTTCATCAAGTCTTATTTCCCAGTGCTCTTTCTGAGGAATATTGGGAGTGTTACAGGGCTGGAGATTGGGAGCTAACGTGCTTAACCAGTGAAACTCATCTGGCAGGAGCTGATTGGAGTTTTTTAGGGAAAGACTGCTTTCCAGAGCTTCCCCTAGGATAGCTCTGGCCCGAGCTGCAATTTTTTGGGGAGGAGTTTCTTGGTTCCTGAAAATTCTGTTGTTTCTCTCGAGCCAAAGTTTCCAACAAATAGCTTTTGGGAGCCATTCCCAGGCAGTTTGAAGCAGAGATTTTTTGGTCAGCCGGAAAGGAGACAGGTTCATCCAAGATGAGAAGAGATCCTGAATAGTTTGGGGAAGAGTAGTGTCTTGGGTTAGGTTCATGGCATTGAACCACACTTCTTTGGAGAAAGGACAGTCTAGAATGATGTGATCAGCAGTTTCTTCCTTGAGTTTACAGAGAGGGCATCGGGAAGGGCCTTCCATGCCTCTTTTCTTAAGGTTATCTCCTGTGAGGATACTTTTGTGGGATATCGACCAGCAGAAGATATCAATTTTTGGGATGAAGGGTTTGGCCCAAATAAACTTCCAGACAGTTGGATTGGGGACTGCATAAGGGATGGCTTGAATATTCTTGTACCCTTCTGAGGTTGAGCAACTTCCAGTGTTCCCCCAATCCCTTCTATCTATGGTTTCTTTTTTGAGAGGGGATTTGCCTTGGAGGAGGGCAATCAAGGCTTCCGCTTCAGAGTTAAGATCGGGAGGGAGGAGGCCTAGATCCCATCCAATCCAGTAATTTCCTTCCCAAGCTAAAATATCCCATAACGTGGTGGCACCTTTATCCAGAAGCCATCTTTGGATGGTGTTGACTTCCATGCTTGTACCTATGGGGGATTCACCCAGAATGGAGTCTTCCCAAACATTGATTGATTTCCCATTCCCAGGGATCCAGTAAAGATTGTTTTTGAAGGGATTCAAAGCTTTAATGCATAATTTGTAAATTGGGGAGCCATTTCTGATTGGGGGCTGCATGTCCAGGCACCTCTTCCTTGTTCCCGGGAAGTATTTTTTGCGGAGTACTTCCTTTCTCTAGCTTCATTTTCCTGTGATCAATTGCCAAAGAAGATTGGCTCCCAAAGCCAGGTTTTGGATAGGTAAGCTGCACACATGGAGACCACCTTCATCACGAGGTTTTTTAATCTTTTCCCAGCTGACCAGATGGATTTTCTTTTCGTTCCCTTTACCTCCTTCCCAAATGAATTTTCTGAGTAGCCCTTCAATCTTGTGAACTACTGAGCTCGAGGAAAGTAAGATAGAAGATTGGTAAATTGGCATGCTATTAAGAACAGATTTTATGAGAATAGTTTTACTTGCAATATTGAGCCAGTTGGCACCCCATTTTTGGATTTTGCCTTTGAGCTTGTCTATAATAGGTTCCCAGTCTGTTGTCTTGATTTTGTTTTCGCAAATGGGGATGCCAATATAGGTGAAGTTGTCCCAATCTCTTGTTCCTTCCATCCCCAACGTTCTGGTGACGTCCCTTTGTTCTCTGGCTGAACACTTCCAGCTGAAAATTTTGTTTTTTTGGAAGTTTATTTTACTTCCTGAAATCTTTTTGTATAACTCCAATTCTTTTTTAAATTGTTCAGCAGAGTGGACGGAGGCTCTGCCTAGCAGCAGCGTGTCATCAGCGAATTGGGCATGGTTTATGTCCCTGACATTGTTCACAATTCTTAGCCCAGGAAGCAAATGGATTTCCTGACTCAATTTAAGTTGAAAGCTGAGCATAGAAGCCTGGATCGCATAGAGAAGAGGAGATAGCGGGCAGCCATGCCTTAAACCTCTAGAGGCTTTGAAGAAGCTCGTGGGTCTTCCGTTTACAAGAGGGGCTATCCAAGGGTCACCTACACAACCTTTGACCCAACTTATAAAGTTGAGGGAGAAGCCAAAATTTTCAATTACTGCAAACAGGAAATCATGTCTAACACGATCAAAGGCATTGGCTAAATCAAGTTTAATGACCATACCTTTCTCATTACGGTGAAAGCTTGAGTGGATTGCTTCTTGGACAAGAATGATGTTGTCGAGGATTTTCCTGCCTTTGATGAAGCCTCCTTGGTTTTTCGGGATGATCTGAGAGAGAATTCTTTTTAGCCTGGAGGCTATGATCTTGGTTATAAGCTTGTGCCCAGTATTGCACAGCGAGATGGGCCTAAACCGATTGAAGGTGGTGGCACCTTTTTCTTTCGGGATCAAGGCCAGGAAGGAAGAGTTGGTGCTGCCTCCCAGCTTGTTGACCTTCTGTGAGTACCGGATCATTTTTAGGAGATCATACTTTATTATTGCCCAGCTGCAAGTGAAGAACCTTGTTGTGAAGCCATCTGGTCCGGGGGCACTATTAGGTTTCATAATTGAGAGAGCTTTTTTAACCTCTTCCATGCTGATAGGCGCAGTGAGAATATTGTTATCCTCCAAATTGATGAGATGAGGGATAAGATCAAAGGGGTGGGAGGAGATGTCAATCGGATCTTCAATGGAGGCGGTGAAGAGGTCTTTAAAGGTTTCCACAGCTGCATTCTTTATGCCTTCAAAGTCTTTGATCAGACCACCTTCAAAATTTATTTCCGATACAGATTTGTAGTTCTTCCATGCCTCAGCTTGCTTATGGAAAAATTTTGTATTTTTGTCTCCACTCAAAAGCCAGAGGTTACGTGATTTTGTCGCTGGTATTCTTCTTCTATTCTGCAGGTCGAGAAGTAGTTTTTCTGAAGGGTCTCTTCCTTTTTGAGGAGATAGTCTGACGCAGGAGAGGTATCCACGTTGGTTTGATGCAATTCCAACTCAGCTTGAGCGAGTTCCCTTTTTGATATTGGAGAGGGGATGTGCTTGGCCCAGGCTTTAAGGGTGAGTTTGAGTCTTTTTAATTTGGATTCCCAGATGAAGGAAGGCGAGCCAGAAAGGTGGGAATTCCAGGAATCGGCGACAATTTGCAGAAAATCAGCATGATGAATCCAAAGCGAGCTGAAACGGAAGGGGATAGGACTGAGGTTTTGGTCAAGAGCAAGCTCAAGAAGGATGGGCTTATGGTCGAAAGTGCAATGGGGAAGGATTTTGGAAGAGGCTAACAGGCCCAAGGAGAGAAAGGAGGAGTGGACAAAGAATCGATCAAGCTGGGCTGCAACATGTCCGAGTCCAATTCTTTTGTTCGTCCAAGTAAATTTACCTTTGATAGGCTTGATATCAATCGGATCCCATCTAGAGATGATGTCTTCAACCCATTCCCTTGAAGGGTCTCTGACCGGGTTGCCTCCCTTCTTTTCATTAGCTGCCAGGGTGACATTCAGATCTCCAACAACTATGATATTTTCTCTATGCTGCAACTGAAGAAAGGATTCTAGAGTATTCCGGCACTCTTTTTTTTCCGCATGCAAAACGGGGACATAAAGATTGAACAGACTTACCTTTCGACCAGATTGTTTGTGGATGAGTTTGGTGAAGACCCAATGCAAAGTTCGTTCTTCAGCTTCAATGTCATACAGGGAGGGGTCCCAGAAGGTGGTTATTCCTCCGGAAGCACCTCTTGAATTGTTGCCAATACCAGTACCTTTTTTCCATAATTTTTTCCCGACTTGGAGGATAGCAGGCTCCTCCATTTTTGTTTCCTGGACTAGCAGAATCTCTGGCTTATGAATTCGGATCAGGTCTCTCATTGCATCTTCTTTTAGGGAAGATCCTAGACCTCTGCAATTCCAGGAAATGTATTTCATTAGGGGCTATGGGAGAAGGGGTTGGCCTCTTTTGAGGCCTGAGCTGTTCCTTTTTTGGATCTAGTGTTCATGATCCCTTTTAGCATTTTTTGAGAGCCTTCAAGGATTGCAAGGTGGGTTGCTTCTTCTCTTTGTTTCTTTTTGGATTTCCTCCCTCGTGGAATTTTGATAGAAATAGTATGCAGACCGCTTGAAGAGGCGCCTTCATTAGTTTCATCGCCTGGGTCTGATTCTAGCTGCAGAAGGTCTTCATTTGTTTCTTTAGGGGATCCTGGGGTATTATCCCCCATCAGATGTTGGGTTATTTCCACAGGCTCCAATTGATCTGCGATCTGGGGTTCCACCTCTTTTCTACTAGGCTGATTGGACGATTGGGTTCATCGTTTACGTTGGTTGGTGCCTTCCCAATTGGTTTTCTGGAATCATGTTGTTCCTTAGGGCTTGGAATAACGATTGGGGCTTCTTTTGTGGATTCCTAGGGCGTCTTATTTGAGATTGAAGGCTGGATTTGCATATCCACTGTGGTCCTTTTTTCCTAATTTTTGGCGGTTGTCTTACCTTTCTTGACTTTTTTCCATCCTTCTCCTTCTTCCGAGATCTGTGATTTGGGGCAGTTTCTTTGAAAATGTCCATGCTCGTGACATTGGCGACACTTGAATGGCAGTTGTTCGTAGTCGAGCTTTTGATAATGTTGCCAATCTCCAACTTTTAGTTTAACGGCTTCCAGAAGTCCTGCTTCAAGATCAACCTCTACACATATTTGGGCACATGAGTATTGGCCCTTGTTGTCAGCTTTGTCAATGTATCTCCCTAGAGTATTCCCAATTCTTTCCAGGGTTGGAGTGTTCCAGTAGTGGACTGGTAGGTTGGGGAGCCTTACCCACACTGGAACTTCCTTCGGAACATCTACTTCCGCTTTGAAATATGGAGTCCATCTGTTGAGGTACAGACCTTGAGGTCCCATGAAATATGGACCATTTCTGAAGATAAGGTCGCAATCTTCTTTGGCTATAAACTCAAAAATGAAGAATCCTCGGCCTACGGAGTAGCAGGTAACACTGTTCTTGAGCTGGGGCCTCCAGTTCCGTTGAATCCAGTAGTCAGTGGTTTTGGTTGAGGGCCAAAGCCCCATGAACTGGCCAACCAATCCTCGATCTGCCAGGGCCAGAGCAATCTTTATGGGGAGTTCACATGGCAGGTCGATTTCAGGAATTGAATCGAGTTTTTTAATAAATTTCAGGATGGATGGGGGTACAGGATTATCTCCAGGAGATCGAAGTAGCATATTGAAAGCTTATTTTGTGAAAGCAGGGAAGGAGGGAGGGGAGAGCCCTCCCCCAGGCGCGACCATGGGGCGCCTGAGCGAAGCAACACCAGAGCGGTGGCAGCTAGGGCAAGGCTAGGGCGCGGCTCCAACAGCAAACTCGAGCACTGTATGTTTCTATATAAACATTATTATTATTAACATAGATAATAACGTTTATAAGTCAAAGGAAATTCTTTTACAAACTAGAGGAATCTTTAAAAGAAGAACAAATATTATTTCTACAAACCCTAACCTAGAATTCTTTAAGCCTTTAAAATAATTTAAAAATCTTTTGACAGTAATCGAATTAACGAAATAACAATACAGAAATCATTATTATAAAAGTTAAATAGGGTAAAAACCCTAGCTCATATTCTGAGCAATAATCTACCAGTATTCTTTCCATACAGTAATAACCTAGGATAAACAATAAGAATAGTTCTTTTTAACCATTAAAAGAACCAACTAAATTCATTACACAGAAATGAAATACAATAATGAACAACATGTACCAAATGTATACTTATAAAAGAAACTGTTTCTTTTTATTTATACAAACAGGGTGTACTTGTGAAAGCGAAAGACAGGGTTAAAAACCCTTATAATTATTACAATTACAAATGTCAATACATTGAAGTAATAAACCAAATTTATTGAATTATGTAACCATTAAGTAACCAGGTTGATATAAATTTCTTACACTCCTTTAAGGACAAACAAAAGGTATTGGCAATTATTATAAACTAGAATTTCCACAACACATGGTAATACTAGTTAACAGTTAAACAAAATAAGTAATAAAAAATGTTAAAAACTAAATAGAATAATTTGTTTTAAAATGAGGGTTTCCATAGGTTAAACCCTAGCTCGTAAACTGTGAGCAAAAACGAGTAAGGATTACAACTAAACAATGACTGTATGTATCATTCTTAAAAACTATAATCACAAACTTTAACAGAGTACTTAATTCAGGGCGCAAAAAATTCACTTACAGTCGAGAAGGGTAAAAACCCTAAATTTACACAGAGCATAATATTAAGCATTCTGATAAACCAAAACAAGCTCGAAGACAGAACTGTCTTTACAAGAGAACTATTAATTTAAACAAACCATAAGCTAAACATCAAACTAATTACATATCCCAGTTTAAAAACCGAGTTTACCCATCGACTAGCGAGGGTATGAAACTGTGTAAAATCAACAAATGACTGGTAAAAGGAACCAAATAACTTAAGGCAAGTCAAGGAAGGCTTCCCCAAACCTTGGGTTATGCCAAATGACCACCTGTTACAAGTAGGGTGAAAAACCAACATATTGGACCACAGGGCTTACCCGCATTAAGCCACGAGCCACGACATTCGAAGAAGGACTGCATACTTCCTCCACCATGAATGCATATAGTGGCGAGCATCTGCAAGGAGTTTTCAAAGACAGAGGTCAGAAAATAAACCCCTTACGAATTGTTTATGCTACTGTATCAGTAAAACACCTGCTATGAGTTAAATGAACATTAAAAACCATTTTTACCTGTCAGTGGAAACGTTGAACAGTCTTGTGGAAGCACTGTCACCAACAGACTTTGCTAAAATAGTTTGTAAGAATAAACCTCATGCAGACAGCGAGCCACGAGGACAACAAAAGAAAACTGGAGCAGACAGTGAGCCACGAGGACAGCAAAAGAAAACTGGAGTAGATAGTGAGCCATGAGGACAGCGAAAGGAAGCTGGAGCAGACAGAAAGCCAAGGGCCAAAGTTTGCAAAGTGAGAACTCACAGCCACTGAGAATGGCTTAAAAAGAACCAAACTCAGAGGTAAATGCAACGCTAACCCCAGACTCGAGACAACTGGAGCAGAAGAGGGCCGACGACCGCCATGAAATCCAAGCAGAGCAGCCTCAAGGGCCAGCGTGAACTGCGGAGGAGAAATGAAAAGGATTAGGGTTACATTGGATTCTTATACCTTCCACACTTGGTCAGGAGAAGATCACGTGGTCACGTAAATCAAAACCATGCAATGGATCATTTTTCTATAGTGCCTGCATAAAATGATATCCAATTATTTTAATCATTTGGAATGAGGGGTAAACTATTTCATAACCAAATTATTGCTTATCAATCAACACACTGCTCATCATATGATATACTAGGTCAGGGTTAGAATATTAACGTTGTGATTTACATTAACCTAGCAAGAAGTGACACCTTTTAACTTTGGAGAAATCGTTCATGCATAGAACTCATTTCATAGTTAACCATATGACTTATATATTGTAACATCATTAATATATTATGGATGTTAGTAATCCCTTTCTTTAAAAATTAACCTTGCTATGGATAGAAGTCTTTATCATATAGAAGAACTCAAGCTAACCATCGAACACCTATAGCTTTCTTGTGTAGAAACAATATAGTTTATACATGGTTAATCTTTTGTAAAAACGACTTTTCAAGTTGTAACAATTTTATAAGTGGCACAACGTAGTTTATGTAGAATCATTAACTCTTTTTAAAACTTGTTTATAACCTTGAACTAGTTATAGACTTGAATGTCTATTAAACAAAATAGATTATGCATGTTTATAAGACATATAGGAACTAATAAATCAAATGGTAACAAAACTAAGAAGTTGACAAAGAGTTTTGTAAGGACACTTTTATGAAATTCTTTTACATAGTTCAGAGCGACGAAACTTTGATGGATTTTGGTTATGACTCAACTTGGTAATTACTCAAGATTCACCATGTATTTTGGGTAGTAAAGTAGTTATAGAATTAAACAAAAATAACTAGAAAGTTGACCTGTTTCAAAAGCATCAATCTCAGAAAAACTGTTTGTAGACAGTAATTTAATACAAGAGAAGTTTCATAGAAAAATTAAGAAATTGAATAGGAATGATCCTACTTGAGTCGAGAACCACATGGTTTGACATGAAGTTAAAGGATAGGCAAACAATGATCTCATGTGAGAAGGCATTATGGTTTTAGTTTGCACAATCGAACTTATACTGTCAAAAGGTTAACAAGATGTAAGTATCTTGCAGAAACGAAATGTGGAACAGTTGTTACACAGATAAGATAATATATTATTGTATACATACTGACAAAACAATCATTATAACATTGCAATTTATATAGACTAAAGTAGAAGTTACTTCGAGACTGAAATTATAATTTTAGAGCCGCAAACATATCTTACTGTCGCAACGTACTTCTGAACTTTATTACAAGAAAAACTGAAGGAAGCCAAACGGTTTTACCTCACGGAAGCTGTTTATAATTTAGCAGTTTATTTACTAAGCTTTATAATTGCAAATTAAACACTGCTGGATACTTTAATAATTTTTAAATGTACTCGTTCGATCATACCTGTAAACCCGTAAGAACCAGTAATCTTCTGCGTTAGCACAATTGCTAAGTAAGCCCCGGATTCAAAAGTTGGATTCCACCTACTCGACATGAAGAGACTCATTAGTAAACTGAAATAAAACAATACACAAGTAAACTTTATTATTGTTACAAAAATGAATTGTTGAGTTAACATAATTGAGATTTAGTAAAACTAATTACTTGACTGTTTCTTTTATTGCTAACCTTTAGCTGTTAGTGAAACCGCAGGTTTTAGCATTTGTTTTTATCTCAAAATTTTAAATTTTTGTGTAAATTTGGGGTTTTGACATGTGGCACCTTATTTGGCAGACTCGACCCTGAAATCAAGTCAATCTGATGTGATATACTACTCGTCAACAACAACCCAGTCGGCACCTCATCGATCATTAAAACCTTGAACTCCAACAACACTTCTTCGACATCCATAAAGACATCTTCATTTGGCCTCTCAATGCTCGACCATTTGGGAATAGCCATAAAGCAATAGTGTTGCTTAGGCTTCCTCCTTCAAGAATTTATTAGTTGTATTAATCTGTCACAGTAATCTAGGGACTAAACACAAGTCTCATCAAAGATTAATAACAATAAGTCATGAAAATGGTGTAAATGTGCTACAAAATGAGTAGCAGCTCTATAAATTCACACAAAGACTGAGTAATACAATACAAGATCATGCTGCAAGCATGAATGACAAAGCAATTCGAATTCCCAAGGAGGTCATTTGAATTGAATGCGTGAGTCTAGCTTAACTGAATGTAAGCAACAGTCAACACTCAAGTTAACCACTGATCAAAACCCTAATTGACTCAACTGAGCCCTAACTGAATTCAGAGTGCAATAAATGGCCGAGTCTAATTGAAAGTAGGTCAGACACATGTCACAACAAGCCAACCATCAAGTGGTAGCACATCAATGACTCCAATGAACCCTGATGAGGTTAACTGAAGTGTAACTAAACATCAGAAGTGGTTGGAGGCACCTTTGTTGACTCCAGTTCATTAAATAATCAATAAATAATCAATTTAATGATGGAGGGTGCCTTCACTGCTCTGTTTAACTGATTGTAACCATCAGTTAGCAATATGGGGCATTAATGACACTCTATTCACCCACGGAGTGCTCCAGTTAGCCTCCCCAAATGTAGGAGAAGGCTAAGTTAGCCTCCTTGATTGAAGGTAGGCGTGGGTGTGATCTAGCTGATGTCATCTAGTGCTCCTCTGATGTCAATTAAGTCAATAATACTTAGGATAGTGGTTTAACTAGGCCAAATTAACCGAAATGAGTGTGTAAGGTGGTAAATGTCTCCAACACCCCCCCTTAAGCTATACTCAGGAGGAGTTAGAAAACATAAAATGCTAGGGCCCCAGCAAATAAGGAAATAGGTCACCCTATACAATGTTGAAACTGAAACAATGCTCAAAAACAAACTAAGTGAGGAAAAGAGGGAAACCCCCCCCCTCAAGCTGAACACTGAAAGTAATCTGATCACCCTGATGGACTCACCCCCAATAGTGAACGGAGGTAAGTGAACTTCTTTTCTGAAAAGATCTTGGTGAAGATGTCTGCAATCTGCTCATCAGTCGGGCAGTATTGCAGAATGATGGTCCTGTCATGTACTAGCTCCCTGATATAGTGCATGTGGATCTCTACATGCTTGGTCCTCTGCCTGGTAACTGGATCTATGGATATCTTAATAGCACTTTGATTGTCACAAAAGAGGACAGTGGACAAAGTACTACCAAGATCAAACTCTGAAAGAATGCCTTGCAACCAAACTGCTTGGATGTAAGCATTCACTGCTCCTCGATACTCAACCTCTACTGAAGATAATGCTATGGCAGCCTAGAGGATCCTCTTGGCTGCCTTCCAATGAAGATCATGAGGCTTCTGCATGTATCTTGATACCACATTCATGGAATAATAGATATCAGGCTGAGAATGTGTCAAGTACAACAAGCTACCAATCAGCTGTTGATAGATAGTGCAGTCCATGGGAGGTGTGCTTTTTCCTTCTTCAAGGCTGTTCCCTGAAAGGAAAGGGAATGGTGCAGGCCTACATTCAGCCATGTTAAACTTTACTAATATGTCTGATATGTATTTGGACCGAGTGACCATTATCGCATCAGAATTTTGCTCAATTTCAAGCCCCAAAAAATGTTTTAGGAGCCCTAAATCGCTCATTTCAAAGGCATTGTGGAGAGCAATTTTGATGGCTGAAATGGAAGCAACTGTGCTACTTGTGATCAGTAAGTCATCAAAATATAAAACAATAATAATTAAATTACCATCAAACTATTGTATATACACATTTGGAAGTTTTGCGAGAGAAGGAAGGCTTCCATCTTGGAATACCACTCTCTTGGGGCATGTTTTAACCCGTATAGTGACTACTTTAGCTTGCAAACAAAACATGGATAAGAGATGTAGCCATCAAGCTGCTTCATGTGTATCTCCTCATGAATATATCCATGTAGAAAGGCTGACTTAACATCCATATGATGCACTTCCCAGTGCTTAGATGCCAAAATTGCCAAAACTAGGCGGATGGAGTCCATTTTTGCAACCGGTGCAAAGGTCTCATGGTAGTCCACACCTTGGACCTGAGAGAAACCTTTTTCCACCAGCATTGCCTTATATTTTCAGGTGCTACCATCAGCAGAAATCTTGGTCTAAAACACCCACTTTCATTGAACCAATTTCCTTCCCGGAAGAAGAGAAACTAGCTCCCAAGTAGTGTTTTTCTGAAGAGAATTCATCTCTTCATCCATGGCAACTTGCCATCTCAGATCCTTCCAACCATGGTAGTCAGATTTTTGGTCTGAAATAATCAAAAAATAACAAGTTTTAGATAGAAAATTATGAGGACAAGAGAGCACAATACCTTCTCTTTGGAAATCAGACCGGGTTCTCCTTGGATCATCCGGATTTCCAATGTTATCTCCTACGGAGGAGAGTGTCTGTCGGGCCCATGTGGGAAGATGATTTTGTAGTTCAGGTTCTGATTCAGCATTTGATGTTTGCTGCACACTGATATCAAAAATTAGAGGATCCATATCAGGGTCATCACCCCCAATTTCATCATCCAAATATTCAGTAGAATAGGAAGGAAATTCAACAGTTTTCTCCTTCACTAGTTCCACCTCCTGAAGAGGCTCATCGAACTTGACACTTCTCTCGATGATGATATGTTTTGTTTTGATATCCAAAAGCTTGAAACCTTTTGATTCATCAAGATATCCAATAAATAGACATTCTATTCTTTGTGGTTGCAAAGCCCTTCTTTTATCAAGTGGAATTCGGGCCCATGCAGTGGACCCAAACACCTGCAGGTTTGACACATCCAGCTTGTGTCCGAAGTATGCTTTGAAAGGGGTCTTCCCTTTCATGGATGAGTGTGGCACTCTGTTCTGAATGTATGCTGCAGCATTCATGGCTTCATCCCACAAATTTGCATCCAACTTCTTTGATTCCTACATATAGGTGGTCATCTCCTTGAGAGACCGATTCTTCCTTTCCGCTACACCGTTCTGCTGGGGAGTGTAGGGAATTGAATGTTGGACCTAAATACCACTTTGGGAGCATATGTGCAGCAAATCATTACTGAAATAATCCCCACCATTATCAGATCTCAAGATCTTGATCTTAAGCCCAGAGGCATTCTCGATCAAGGCCTTCAGTTCAGAGAAATTTTCACATACTTCAGACTTCTTTTTGAGAAAGAAGACCCATGTGTACCTTGAAAAATCATCAATAAAAGTCAGAAGATACCTTGATCCATTCATGGATGTGATAGGAATCAGACCACTGATATCAGAATGTATCAGCCCCAATATGCATGTAGCTCAGTTTGCCTTCCCCCGATCGTACTTGTGCTCAAGGTGTTTTCCAACCACACAGCCCTTGCAAATTCCAGTGGTTTCCTTAATGACCGGGAGGCCTTCAACCATGGAGTTTTTCTATAATTGCTGCAAATATTTGAAATTCAGATGGCCAAACCTTTCATGCCACAACCTACTAACTTCATTTCCATGAGTTAGCAGAGCGGTGGGCTTTGCATCCGCCACAAAGTGGGAGAACTCATACGCTTTTGCATGATGGTTTGCAAGGCCTTTAGCAATGAGTTTCCCAGATGCAAGTTTCATTATCTCAACATCATTTGGTCTGAAATATACTCTCTTAGGAACTCCTATGTGTGTCATCTGATAGACACTAAGGAGATTTGATGCCAGAGACGGTACATACAAAACATTTGAAAAATAGCCATTCTCAAGATCAACCGTACCTTGTCCTTCTGAAATGATGGTGGAGTCATATCCCATGTGGATGGGGGTGGATTTTCTAGTCTCCAAGGATGAAAAGGAGTCTCTTTCAGCCATCATGTGGTTCAAAGCTCCAGAATCAATCGAGAGTGTTTTGGACTTCGAAGTGCTTGCCATGAGGGCATGACCTTTTTCATGCTATGGTTCCCGATCTTGTTGATCTCTCCTCTGAAAGATTTCCAGAATATTGATGTGATTTCTCTCAAGGAGAGAGGTAGCTTCATCAAGCTTCTTCTTCATGCAGGCATGTTCAGGGTGGAAGCCCTTCCCGTAGTATGAACACTTGACTTTTTCCTTTCCATGATGCCCTTTTCCTTTGTTCTTCTTTGAGCTAGAAGACTCATCATGCTGCTGGTTTTCAACTTCAGACTTAGGATCTTCGAATTTAGTTTTTGGGTTCTTCTGCTACTTTCCTTTACCCTTCAGATCTTTGGGCCCCGAGACATGGAGGGCTTGATCATGGGAGGATCTTATGATCCCCATTTGGACAAGCTTATCATGTTCACTTGTTAGAGACTCAATGAAGGCATTGAGTGTAGGCATCTTCCATCCAGGGGTTGTGAGCTTCCTCGCATGGAATGTAGAGACAAAAACTAAATAATCAACTCTAAGTTTGGAGAGTATGGCAAGGATGAGCTGATCATCCTCCTTCTCCACTTTGCATTGCTTCAACAATAGAACAATGTGTTTGAAATTTGTGAAAAATTCATTCAAGGTCTCGAAATTGGAAGGATGGAGAGACATCAATTCATTTTCAAGTTGGTAAACTCTCAAATCATCCTGATTTCCATACAGGGCTTCCAATTTGTCCCAAATTTCTTTTGGAGTCTTCAATCCCGAAAGATGGAAAAGAAGATCCCGGGAAACAAAGAGGCACAAGAATCCGAATGCTTCATCCTTCTTGTTCAAGAATCCATATTTTTCTATTGCAGAACTAGGCTCTTCTTTAGTGTCCATGGTGACCCTATAGAGTCCTCTGGAGTGTAGCTAGATCTCCATGTCTCCTTTCCATGAGTGGAAATTGAATGGAGTCAAAAGATCTACAGAAGAAGGCATCTGAATCTGCTGGAGCGAATGCTTTCACCTGTCAAAAACTTGAAAATCACAACAAGTAAGGCAATGTAAGGTCAGACAGCCTGCACATTTTAGGCTTTCATTACACCCAGCATAGTCAATCAAGCAATATTGATCAACAAGTTCTTTACTTGGGGTATTAAGTGGTAAGCCTTGGCTTCTCATGCAGTGCTGGATTTTTGAGCTATTACTCAATTTTCATGCAAGATCTGTCAAAAACCTTGTTTTTGAGAGATTTGAGCTTCGCCCCACTATGAGCTCTAATACCATATTAATCTATCACAATAATCTAGGGACTAAACACAAGTCTCATCAAAGAATAATAACAATAAGTCATGAAAATGGTGTAAATGTGCTACAAAATGAGTAGCAGCTCTATATATTCACACAAAGACTGAGTAATACAATACAAGATCATGCTGCAAGCATGAATGACAAAGCAATTCAAATCCCCAAGGAGGTCATTCGAATTGAATGAGTGAGTCTAGCTTAACTGAATGTAAGCAACAATCAACACTCAAGTTAACCACTGATCAAAACCCTAATTGACTCAACTGAGCCCTAACTGAAGTTGGAGTGTAATAAATGATTGAGTCTAACTAAAAGTAGGTCAGACACATGTCACAACAAGCCAACCATCAAGTGGTAGCACATCAATGACTCCAATGAACCCCTATGAGGTTAACTAAAGTGTAACTGAACATCAGAATTGGTTAGAGGCGCTTCTGTTGACTCCAGTTCATTAAATAATCAATTTAATGATGGAGGGCACCTTCATTGCTCTGTTTAATTGATTGTAACCATCAGTTATCAATATGGGGCATTAATGACACTCAGATCACCCCTGGAGTGCTCCAGTTAGCGTCCCCGAATGTAGGAGAAGGCTAAGTTAGCCTCCTTGACTGAAGGTAGGAGTGGGTGTGATCTAGATGATGTCATCTAGTGCTCCTCTGATGTTAATTAAGTCAATAATACTTAGGATAGTGGTTTATCTAGGCCAAATTGACCAAAATGAGTTTGTAAGGTGGTAAATGTCTCCAACAAGTTGAACACACCAGCACAAGTTTTTCCCAATATACACTTTCATTTCCCCAGCTATTCAACTCTTCAACCAAGGAAATCAGTCGAAAGATCTTACCATCCTTCTTGACTGTAATTGTGCTCCGATGACCATCGTATAACATCTTTCGGTCGTATTGCCATGGTCACCCCAACAATAGGTGACAGTCATTGATTGGAATCACATCACACAACACGTTGTCTTGTAAATCTCCAATATTGAAATTGATTAGGCAGTGTTGTGTCACTATAACATGATGACCTTTTTGTAGCCATGACACCTTATATGCATTCGGGTGTGGTTGGCACTTTAGCTCCAAATTGTCTATTACTGTCGTCAATACCAAATTATCTGTTCTACCTCCATCGATGATGGTCATATAGCATCGATCGCAAATATTCACCTTTGTTCTGAAGATGGAATTCCTCTGCGTCAGTTCCTTCTCCTGTTGCATTGAGTGTAACAACGTTCTCTAGACTATAAGGTTTTGACCCTTTTCACACGCGACCTATCCTAACTTCTCCTTCACAATCAAACAAGATTCGTCGTCACTTTGACTTCCATCCTTCCTTTGACTAGTGCTTTGCAAATTGTATTGGCACTCATATGCCTTGTGTCCCAGTTTTCGATACTTATAAAAAACTACCTTCGACTAGTCTACATTCCTCCCTCCAAAAGCTCATCTTCAACCGCTACCGCCTCGACTCTTGGAATTTTCATGTCGTCATTGGTATTCAGGTGAAAGAAATATGGTCATACTTTCTTCTCATTGATCATCTCAATAGTATTCCTTCCTTGCCCCACTAGTCTATCCTCTTATGGCATAATATTTCTAACTTTGAGTAGTCAAATTTCCCCTATGTTTTGAATTCTTCCTCAATAGTTTCTCTTTTGCCTTGAGAGCCAATTGATAGGCTTCTTCTACTATCCTAGTTTCTACAGGCTCAACTCTTCTTGTATGGCATACTTCAACCTATTTACATATTTGGCGATTTCCTCCTTTGCTTCATCGGTCTATCCTGACCTAATCACCAGTTGATAGAATTCCTCCATGAATTCCTTTATGGTTGTCTCCTTCTATCTCATATTTTTTAGCTTCCTTAATAGAGATATCATATAGTCAGTGGGAAGGAACTTCTCCTTCAACTACCATTTTGTCCCAAGTATTTATCTTCTCTTTTCCCTTATTTGCTATGTCATTCCATACATTATCCCATCATAAAAAGGTGTGACATTATATCTTTATATAGGCATCCTTTACCCTTTTGGGGTCTTATATTTCCTCCATATAAAATTATTTCTCCATCTCTCTGACCCAGTCTATAAACTCATATGGGTTCAGGCTCTTTGAGTAGGTAGGCACATCCATCTTAGCTGTATCTCTCCTCTCTAAAAAGGATTTCAATAGTATATCCTTCCACTCAACTAACTCTTCTTCCTCTCCTTGAGCGACTTGGTCCTCAACCTCCTCTTCATTATAGTCGATAGTTTCCATCACATAGGCATGTCATTTTCCCTCCTTGACGATTGATAGCTTATTTTTAAACATCCTCATCGTTTAGATGCATTCTTCAAAGGTTTCATGGTCAACAGTGACCCATGCACCTTTGCGTTGTCTTCTACCACAAACATTAACACCCCTATGAGCCATCTCTCTACTCAGATGACCATATCACCACTTTCACAAGTCTACCCAACTAGAGCTGGAGTTGTTTCTTTTGTCCAATCGCAACTGGAATTCGTTCATAAGATAACTCTCTTGCTCCGATACCAACTGATGTAGCGTCAACCTGAGTAGACCGGTTGCATATCAGTGTACACAACGAAAGCACAAAAGACACAAACATAAGTTGGCCAAGAATTATGGCTTTCAATTAAATTAAAGGACAATATTTATACAAGATGAAATACAACATAAGTCAAGTTCAACTAGTCGGAATGGATGTCGTCTAGGAAAACAAACATACATATGCACGAGGGAATGCTATGTCCTTTGTAATTACAACATGTCTCTGCAACACTAGTGGGTTTCTAACTCTCAGAAGACCTAGTTCCAAAAGTTATTTTTCCCCAAAAGTCCCTTGTTTCTAAACTCTCACTAGCTAGCTTTTATAGCAGTGATTCGATGCACAAAATTCAACTCTCCTCCTAGAAGCTCACATACTCCTAAGAACCACCATGGATGCATTAAACAAACCCTTTCATTCTCTTATACAAGTTTCACCACCTGTCCTTCTTCAACAATGGCCATAACTTCTCTACAACTACCCCAACTACTCTAGATCCTGGTTTCTCCTGGTTGGTTTCCAATCTTGTCGATCGATTTATTCGATTGTTCCTTGATCTAGTTGGTATGTCTTAATGACTATTTTTCCAATACCTTGTCGTTGACTATTGAATGTTCTTGGTCATAATTCTTATGACTCTTCGAACTTCTCCAGTTGAATTCCTCTTGTCGATCTCTCCTTTCGTCGACTTGTTTCTACCCATTCTGTTGGAGGTCATTGACTATCCTCCAAGTAGTTGTCTTATCTATCTGAGATTGTTTATCTTGGTCTTGGATTCCTCTGCGTCATTTTTTTTATTGCTATGTATGAGCTGGGATCCTTGTTTTAGAAAAATTACAAGAGACCAAATCAATAAGGCTCCTAATCGCCTTGATAGTCTTCTTTTCTCTATTCCTAAGAAATTTGTGGTTATGGCCATGAAACAAGTTTTCAATTTGGATAATAAAAATATTATCTTTTGTAGCGGTAATTCAGTTGTAATTGTATCAATTTTTCTTCAAAGATTTTGAGCCTGCCACCCTTTGAGGTTTGGATTGAAAAATTATTTCAACTAGGGAATTTGTCAACCTATCTTCTGTCTTATTTAGAAATTCACAAATATTTCCTTATTGTAGAAGAGGTAAAGTCTACAAAGAAACTAAATATAATGATCTAGCCTTAGAATTAGCTAGGTAGGGGTTAGTGACAAAGTTTTCATGACCTGGAATTTCTTCATTTCTACTACACTGAATTTGATCTAGGATTTCGCAACGGGGGGTTATACTTTCATGGAAAATAATTTTTTAAAAATATGAAAATTATAGTTATAACTTTAAAAAAAAATATAGCCATTAACGTCCTTGTCCATCTCCTCTCTAAACTCACATGACATTTCCTCAATAAATTCACATTCACATGATGGTCATGGTTGTCCTTTCTCTTAAACTTGTTGTGGTGTTTGGATATTTTTGTGATTCCAATTTCCACCAATGTCAGGCAATTTAGTACACTATATGAGGAATTATGTTGCAACCTCATCATGAAGGTTGGACACACTTCCCCTAACATGTGTTGAAGGTTCATGAGTGCTTGACAGAGGTTGAATACAGAGTTGGAAACACTATATTTTGTGGGGCACCTTGAAATCATGGCAAGGGAAACACCATCTATTCGATTGATTATGAAGACAACACACTTGGCTTGTGTGGACATGGGCATGGATTGCGATAGTGCAGTGAGGCATGGCAGGAGCATGGTTCCCACACATTCCAAAAATACTAGATGAAAATAGTCTTCTGGAGACAAAATGGATGGGATCACGAGACTTGAGGCACATTGAGTTGGACGTGCGGACCTAAGGCACCCACTAGTTGGATCATCTTACGAAACTGACACTTACTGGAGCACATTGTCCACTTGTGAGAGTTGGGTGCATGTTGACTTGGGAACATTTGTGGAGTGAGCACACTTGTGAGAGTTGGGAACACATGAGATTTGAGTGCATGTTGGCGTGGTCACGCTTGAGTTGGCATGATGGCTTTGGGATCCCATTAGCAAGGGTGCACTATATAAATACAAGTGAAGTGCCAAGAAAAAGGAACCAAGTCATTCAAGTGAAAATCCAAGAGAAGGTAGTAGGGAAAAAGTATTAATACTTGGGAACAGTTCATGGAAGGATAGTATCATGACTTGGGTGCAGTATGTCCGAATAGAGTAGCACGATTTGGGCACATTCTACTGGGATGGAGCAACGCGATTTGGGCAATGCCTATCGGGACAGAACAACACAAGTTGGGTGAAATCTATCGAGACTAAGTAGCATGAGTTGGGAATTTTTTCCCCTTGAGTTGGGCATTGTTTATCAGGATGAAGTAACATGACTTGGGCGTAGTATGCCGATGCAGAGTAGCACGGGTTCGACACACTTTTCAATGCACTTTTTTGGGATAGAGAAGCACAAGTTGAGAGCACTTTGCTAGGTCAGAGTAGTACAACTTAGGCGTATTTGTAAGAGCATTTTTTCAGAATTGAGTAGTGTAACTTGGGTGCATTAGGTGGCGAACATAGTTAATCCATATGGATGCACTTGGTGTTGAGTAGAAGTACTGAACCACACAACGCTTGACGCAATGAATAAGATGGGACATGCATTGAGGTAGTTCCGTGGGCACAAGAAATGTTGAATGTGCAATGTTATAACTAACTAGATCTTGTTCTTAGTTTATCTGTTCTTTTTGTCCTAATTTTCAAGCGTTGGTTTAAATTTTTTTTTACATTTTATGTTGATTTTAATAATTTTTGACAATCAGTAATTTTTGTTTGATTTAAAGCTTTTAATGGTTGAATTATTTCATTATTTTAGTTTTAAGGTTTATCTTTTGGGATTATTAGTTAATATGTATATCTTTAAGCTTTCAAAAACTTATAATAAAATTTTATTGCAAGTTTTGCTTTATAATCTAACCCTCATTTTTGAGTCATTTGTCAAATATTTTCATGAGGAGATTCCTGTAGTTTTTCCTGTTTTTGTCATTATCATTGGGAGCATATTACGAGGTGATGGAAACGAATTATGGAAAAAAAAAGAGGTTTTTTTTCCACAACAGACTCATTCACAAAAACCTCTCACAGTTTTGCAACAGCTATTATCGTTTGAGAGATTCGAATTCATCTTTGTTGCATATTTTCAGGGTTTGAATTATTTAATAATTTCCAGTTTTAGTCACAAATTTCCAGCACGTATTCCGATCAATTGAAGGGTAATTTTTAAAAAACAAGAGACGTTTTGTTCATAATATAATCATTTAAAAAAACCTCTCTCAGTGTTTGCACAGGTGTCCTGGATCGAGATATATGAAGGCGTCTTTGAGACCCAAATTTTCAGAAATTCGCCAAATTTTCCCAAATCCAATTTTTTATTTTTGGGTTAATTGTCTTTAAATATTTTGAGTTATCATGTAACCAATTGATGTAACTGTTTCAAATTTCGACCCAGAAGGTAGTTATGGAACTACTTTACCTTTTTAATGATAAAAGAAAGACAAACATACAGTTTTGGGGTTGGAATTTTGACTTGAGGAGAGGTTGTTTAACCTATGATATCTCAAGCTAGCACTTATAACTCTTATGTAAGTTGATAACTGTTATTGATTATATATAAACTGATAAGCCTTTTTACCTGTCATGTTGTTTCATTTCTGATCTGGTTGATTTCTCAGTCTACAATTTCATTTCTTGTTTAAAGTTTTTATTCATGTAAATGCCTATAGCCTGTGGGTGGAATTAGTATTTCATGTGTAATGTTTATGGCTTATTGGGATGTGTTTTATCCCCAGTTTATCTAACTTGTGCATGATTCAGTTTTGTATTAGCTTACGAATGTTTATTATCTCCTTGCCGATGAAGTTTTAAACCAAAACCCTAAAAAACCAATTTTATTATGTTTCTTTTTGAGATTGTGTTAGCTTGTTCTTGTGGTAGTCTAGGAACAATTTCTAGCACTAACATGCAAGAAATGAGGGACATCTTGGCAGCTTTTCCTTATGTTCAAACAAGCACGTTTGGGGTTTCCTGGACTATCTTGGACAAGGATTGTATGGACATTGTCTCATAATCGTTGAACATATGTATATGAGCGTTTGTTGGGTTGGGCACACTCCCTTGTCGTATCTTGTATTATATGTAACAATATTCATATTGAGTTTAGGTTCATAGTTTGGGCACCACCATACTTTTCATTTCTTATGTATGTTTTTGGATACTCGTTTAGTAATGTTCATGTGTAATGCTTAATTGTGTAATTGGATAAGTGTTGAGCTATTGTGGTGCAAGTGATTGTTGGGTCGGTAAGTTGAGAGGACTTATAGTGATATAACGAATTGTAGCGCAAGGTATAGTTATGGGTAGACCTTGAGAGAAGAGGCCTAATGTGGGTGTAGTAGTCACACATAGGTCAATCCCTTGTGGGTGTGGCACATTGATGCTGCACGTTCCCTGGAGTTGAAAAAAAATGGGACACTACTCCTAGGGTCATGACGCACTACAAGGTGGACCTATGACACTTCGACTTTAAATTATAGTCAATGGGTAGGACAAAACACCTACAAAGTGGGAAATACACTTTGTAATACAAATCTCCCTCCATGTATACTTTCTCTTTCATGATTATACATTATTGTTGATGAATTAATGTATTTCATGATGTGTGTGGCTGCAGTGTTTATTTACGATGCAAATGTTTATATAGTTATGGGAGGTCATGGGTCCCTAGGTTAGGATTTATTTATATGCATTTACTATACAAATGAAGTTAATTACTATTTCTATTTAATATGATAACTAGCTTACTTTTACAAGAGAATATTTATATCAATATTATATCAATATATTTACAACTCTTCCAATAATTTTGATTGAAAGTGAAAAATATTGAAAACATGAATGTAACCCTTGTTGTGTATAACATTTAAAAAAATAATTTAGTAAAGTGGTGGCAGGAGCGGGGGGGTGGGGTTCCTTATTGGCCTTGATGAGCCTCAAGAATGGAAGGTCCATTCGTGTCATGTCCCAATCCCAATGAGACTACTAGTTGACAATGTTTCACCCACCTAATAGTTCCCTAGGTTGGAGAGGATGCATTAAATCTTGCAATAAGGGAGCTATGGGACCCAAGATAACCTTAGTTTTTGATTTACACATTGAAATGGGTCATACAAATAATAAATATGGAGAAAATAAAGTGACATTGCTTCATAAGGACATTTGGAGGTTCATGGAAACCTTGGGTAGCTATATTCTTCCTTACACATTTCATGAACTAACCCAAATTTCGAAATTATGAGTAATGGAATGTTCTTTGAAGTTGAAGAGGTTTCAAGTAACACATCATGATCCCAAGGATTCGAATGGGTGAAGAAGAGAAACTCCCTGTAGAATAGGAAGAGCCTAGGAAGAAACTAGGTGCCACTTAGAGAGAGATTCCATGAGTTTTATGATAACATTGATGGAAGGTTCTATGATAAGTCAGACCTAATTCAAGACCTATGACAATCTAACATGGCAGGGCTAAAAATAGCCTCGAAGAGGGTTCACTTGGGTCTTGGTGGAAGTAATTCGAATTTGGAGGAAGATGAAGGGTTGAGGAGAAGGACAAGTGTCATGGAGGTTACTAAACATCAAGGATGAGTTAGAGGAAGCCTATTGGAGTGAATTCGACCTTGGAGGACCTTAAAATGGTTATAAAAATATGTCATGAGGAATGAGAATGGATTTTGATCATTTGAGAATTTTCCTTTGGTATTTTGGAAAGCACTAGCTTGTCCATTGCACGGTAAGTCACTACAACAAAATACCCATGTGGGGCGTTTTTGGCTTGCGACGGTTTTGCTAACCCCCTCCCCCCCAAAAAAAATTTTTTTTTTTTAGGTTTTTGGGGGCAGTTCTTAAAACCCCCCCTCAAAAGTTCTGAAAATTTGACTTTTGACTTTTGGGGGTTGTTTTTAAACACCCCCCCCCCCAAAAAAAAAAACATATTTTAAGGTATTTGGGGGTGGTCCTTAAAAACGCCCCTCAAAAGTCTAATTTTGAGGAGTTTTGGGGGGGGGGGCGTTTAAAAACCACCCCCAAAAGTCAAAAGTCAAATTTTCAGAACTTTTGAGGGGGGGGTTTAAGAACTGCCCCCAAAAAACTAAAAAAAAAAAATTTTTTTTTTTTAGTTTTTTGGGGGCAGTTCTTAAACCCCCCCCTCAAAAGGACTTTTGGGGGGGGTCGGAATGACCCCCCCAAAACTTGCATGATTTATATTTTTCCTCGGCGTCGTGAAATTTTGTAGGGCCCTCCACATTGAACGACGAGGGTTAAAAAGAGGTGGAGATCTCAGATCATGAATAATTTTGTAGTGGTAACATTCATGCAAGATATAAAAGATTCATATCATGAAATCCGATAGGAGCCACACTAGTGAACGGTCTAGATTCATTGTAGACTCATATATAAGGATGAAATGTTTTTTCGTGATGCAAAGATGCGAGGGAGAGAAAGAATACTAAGCTTGTGAAAGGTGGATAAAGGGATAACTAGATGAATGATCCATATCTGATCACGTAATGATATACGACCTAGAACCTCTTCGCAAATAGAAGATGCCCACTCTGAAGGTGCATTTCAAATCGCAGAATCAGCAAGGAGACAGGAAATCGACGGTTAAAAAAGGATCCATGATGAGATTGATGGTTGAGATATAATTTTAGAATGTGAACTGCATAGAAGTTAAGGGAAACGACAAAATTGAGGTAGAATAAAGAAATCTAATTAGCACAGAAGATCAATGGTGCAAAATAGATCGAGTAGAAATGGAAGGCTGAGAAAAGTTTCGGTCACCAAAGATGCAAGAGAAAAGTTTCTATTATAATTGGTTTTTCTTTTCGAATAAATTTTTCATTATATATGAAATTTGTAAGTTTGAAACGATAATATACATTTCCTAGCATGTGGGTTATTTTGAAGATGGTTCTATACTGTCTTCAAACTGTCCGAAAAAACTCTTATTATAGCCTTTTGGATATGGTTGGATGCACCATACAACACTCTAGAGATCCACACTCTTAGAATATTTTGATCATCATACTATGAGATGCGGCGGGCATTTCCCTAAGTCCAGTTATGCATATTTTACCAATAATTCCATACTTGGACAATTTTTTATCTTCTCCTAGGCTTGGTCTAATTTCCCTAAACCACATTTTTGGCAGGTCCATAAATTATTTTTTCAGGGTCTCTTTGGAAAAAATCATGCCATGGTTGAGTAGACAAAACAACATCCTACAATAACCCCATGTGGTGTAGGCACTTTCTTCAACACACAATTTGTGGCGGGCATCCTCTTAGGGCTACTTGGAACAATATTCCCATACTTAGTCAATTTCCTAATTTTCACTAATTTGTCGTATTTCTCTAGAATGATGTCATAATGCAAAATTGATTTCAACTTCATCCCACATCATCATCTATGCCAGTCCATGCCATGCGAGCATAATCCTTAGTGCGGGCATCAACCTTAATGCGGGCATCACTTAGCCCCTTTACAACACTTGGCCATTTTTTCTTTGTCTTTAGTATGCAAAATAACATTTTTCTTCTATTTTGGCAGGTTGATATTTTCCTTATCTGATCACCATAAGAAAAACCAATAGCATTCCTAGATATCCATTTCAACAATGAACATGACCACATCATTTGATGAATTTTATCATTAAAGGAACACCCCCTTGCGGGCATTTCCAAATGGCCTCTCAAACTCTTTGTCTAACACTTGATCAGTTCTCTTCAAGCCCTAGGTCACTAAGGTGATTTCATTTTTCCTTCAGATTTGGCAAGTGGGATACCCAATGGGTAGAGCCCAACAAGGTGAATCCCACAAGACCACTTTCATCTTCTGGAGCTTCTTTCTCTCTCCTCGATGGGCATTTTTCTGGAGCAGTGCAAATATGGCTGAGAGGCACTTTATCTTCTTACTGAAAGAATTTTGGGTCAGGCTAATGTTATGGTTGGATGCACAATACAACACTCTAGAGATCCACACTCTCAATATTTTTATCATCATCCTATGAGATGTGGCAGGAATTTCCCTAAGGCCAGTTAGGCAGATTGTACCAATAATTCCATACTTGGACAATTTTTTATCTTCTCCTAGGCTTGGTCTAATTTCCCTAAGCCACAGTTTTGGCAGGTCCATGAATTCTTCTTCAAGGTCTCTTTAGAAAAACTGAGACCATGGCTGAGTAGAAAAAACAACAGCCTACAATTTTCCCATGTGTCGCGGGCATTTTCTTGAACACACAATTTGTGTCGGGCATCCTCTTAAGGCTACTTGGACCAATTTTCCCATACTTAACCAATTTCCCGATTTTCACTATTTTCCCTATTTTCTCCAGAATGATGTCATAATGCAACAATGATTTCAACTTCATGCCACATCATCATCCATGCCATGCCATGCCATGCGGGCATCACTTAGCCCCTTTACAACACTTAGCCATTTTTCCTTTGTCTTTAGTATGAAAAATAACATTTTTCTTCTATTTTGGCATGTTGATATTTTCCTTATTTGATCACCATAAGAAAAACCAAGAGCATATCTAGATAGACATTTCAACAATGAACATGACCATATCATCTGATGAATTTTGTCATAAAAGGAACACCCCCTTGTGGGCATTTCCAAATGGTGTCTCAAACCCTTTGTCTGACACTTAACCAGTTTTCTATAAACCCTAGGTCACCAAGGTGATTTCATTTTTCCTTCAAACTTGGTAAGTGAGATACCCAATGGATAGAGGCCAACAAGGTGAATCCAACAAGATCACTATCAAACAGAGAATGAACAATGTAATAACATGGTGACTTCAATGTACAAATTGAGTAGTCTGTATTTAAACTTGGTTTTGATTTTCAAATTCAAAATGATTTGTAGATTGGTTGTTTTGTACAACATAAAAGTTCCTGGCCTCAATTGAGTTAAGAAATCGGCTTACTATTATTGTTAATCATTGCATATGGATTTGTTTCTGGATGAAAGCTTATTCCTTTTAAATATTTAATTTTGGTCATTTTCTTATTCTTGCTACAATGTGGAAAATAAATTATATTAATGTGGTTTTTTTTTTTTTTGTTGTAAATGTCTATTTTTGGAAATAGAAGGATAAACTAATTTACAAAAAAAAAACTTAATGAAAATATGATAGACAGATTGCTCATTCCACATATTCACAACACAACATCTCATTTCACATGCAACGAAGATGATATAATACTGATGTATTACAAAATCAGAAATTGTGCCCATGGCATATAATTACAACTTGTGCCCAAAATTTTAATTAAATGAAAAGATTAATCCCGAAATACAAAAAATTTATAAACTATGTCCTGATCCAAGTATAAATATTCAATAAATCAACTATTCTCAGTTGATACAACATCATTGAAATCACTAGTCACACAGTATAAGCACTAGTTACATAGTTCAATATCATCCTTATGCCAAGGAATGAAGCTCACCAAAGCATCTGCTAGATTACATAATGTGCTATTGGGATGTGGTAGATCTATATTTTCAAATAAAGGATCTAAAATTTCTATCGTATTCACAATATAATAGCCTTTTCCAACAAGGACACAATGTACCATTGCATTTGGGTTAGTCTTATGTATTGTCGACCTTGCAACTTTAACCCTTGAGTTTAATGCAATGAGAAAGAATTTATTTTCTTCCAGCCCCAATTGGGAAGTTGGTGTCAACTCATTATCATTATCTTGACCCTACAAATAAATGAGACAAAGCAAGATAGATGCATGGAAATACGAATTTAAACATTGGTGATCCTAGATTAAATAATTACAATCTTACCTGAATTGGTGTTTTCTTTTTGTCAATTTGCAGTTTCGATGGAACCATTGGTGTTTTTTGTACCAAATTTTCATCATATTTTGATGCACGACTCTGCACCCAACAAAAAATGATTTCTAATATATTGATAAAATAAAATAAGATTGAACTAAATTGCGAAATTTTTCAATACTTGCTAGGGATGATGGAGTATGCATTGAAGTCAATTTATTTTGTATTACTCCGTTCACAAGGGTTGTTATGTCCCCTGTATTACTCTATCAAGGAAAAAAATGTTATATATATATATTCAAAAGATGAAAAAACATTATTTAAAATAATAATTAAACAACTAACCTCCACCACAGGCGTGATTTCAACATGAGCATATTGTAAAGTAGGACACTGTTTATATGAGCAATCAGATATTAGAATTCAGATCATTAGTGTGAAAATATGTATATTGAGACAAGAGTAAAGAATTAGACACTAACACTTTCTTTTCTGAACACATGTTCTCTCTCCATATCTTCTACTATTTTCAGTAGTTCAGTTATTGTTGTTTTCAAAGATGTGATTTCCTCTGTTTTTTCTTTCACTGTAGCTTGGCTTACAGCTAGCGCCTCCTTGTATGTAATTTTTCCAAACAAGTTAGTTGGCGCAAATCCTAATCCAATGCCATGAAATTGTCCTCTGGCATCAACCCCTAGTACCTTGGCAAGGGCATCATCCCTAGCTGCAAAGTCTTGAGATGCAACTTCTACTTGTGCTTGTTCAATTTTTTGCTAACATTGACATACAATTAAATCAGATCATAGAAGAAAACATTTCCAACATGTAAAATTAAATTTTAATCAATATCTAAATTAAAAGGTTGAGAACATACTATTGTTTCTCCTATAGCTGGTGTGATTGGAGTGCCATCCTTGTTTTGATGGCACTTCTTCCATAAGTCTTCCCTAGTAATGCTTGTAGTTGTATCATCAGAGGCTATATATTTTTTCTAGTTGCAACAAGTAAAATAGTATGGTTAAGTTTTGACATTACAATGAAACTAAAATATTCTAATATCTCTCATATCGGATAAAATATCATCACAATTGTTTACCATATCATCTTCGACCCGTTGATAACCTTGACGTCCAGAGGTGTGCAAGTCCCTCTCCTTTTCTCTATTTTCCTTGTTTGTTTCCTTATATCCTAGAAATCAATTGAAAATAACATATATAAGTCAACATTACAAGCCAATAGACATTCTAAAAAACTTGATTATATAATATGTGAACTTTTTTCTTACCAGGAATTCAGTGGTGGCTTGTGATAGGATGAATTCTCTCCACACTTTCTCACTTATCCTAATTGGATGAACATTTTTTAATCTTTCCTCTGTTGAATCATAAGGGTCACAATATTTTTTGGTCAACCGATATATATATGACTATTTTCCTTATGTCCAATGGATTTCATACAATCTTCTTTAAGGACCGGAGGGATTATGAATTTTTCCTACAACATACAAGAATTGCATTTTTAGATGTCATACATGGTTTGAAATAATCTTCGAAATCATCCAAAAATAGAAATGTTGAAAACAAATACATGTAATGTCTAATACACATTAATAATGTTCGACGAGTCCTCCTTTAATTGATCTGAAACCTTCCTCCAATCAGAATTATTGATAGGAACCATTTCCCTTGCGAGCACACCTAGTAATGAAGATAGATTCACGGAGTTTGGACCAATTGGTTGGTTCCTTTCATTGATATGAATTTTGATCTTTTCCTCCAAGTTATTGATTTCTGCACAATTAGTTTCTCCTCCACCTTTTGTAATGTCCCCGACCCTCTGACCGATGAAGAGGATGCTACCATGCCATTAGCCAACCGGGCAACTAGCCCCATGAATATGTACATAAATAAAAACTGACAAACCGAAATGATTTGAAGTAAAACATGCAGAGATGCATAATTATTAAGCATACAGTGGAATGAAAACATACATTCAAGCATTCAACATGTTCATCATAATTTATTAAACATCAAATATAATTGCAGATATGGAATAGACAAGAATACCTATCTTATGAGTAATTCGTCCCGCAACTAGCTACGTCGTTGCAACGTTTCACCCAACCATAGGGCAGTGTGATCCTTAATCTCTCAACAACACTGCCAACCCCGAGCTAGGAATGATTCCCCAAGGAGTAAGGAACAAGCAGGCTTACACATACCCAAGGATACACAAGTCAACCAAGCCAACACAATTGGGTTTATCAGGCCATCAAGGAGCTGGGAAAAGTTGAATGCTAAGTTGGTGAGCTCATTGAAGAGCTAAGGACACCTACACCAGAACTAGCTTGACTTCTAAGACACCCACACAAACCCAACACAAGGAAATCAATCCCTTCTCTGCTACACAGTCCCTCAGGCCCTGACCTCCCTTCCAGTGCTATTCAGGGGTTTTGGAGAAGAAAGCCAGCCCTCTAGTCCTATCTGTGTGGGTCCCAAACACACCAAGTTTATCAAGCAACCACGCCTTCCTTTCCACTCCAACACAGTCTGAAGACCAACCACTACATACATACAACAAGGCAAGCAATTCACAGATCTGACTGGGGAATTTGATTCCTGAGTCGTTCTTGGCCCTATCATGGCCAAAACGACTCAATAATAGCCTACAACAACCCCAAAATGCAAATGAACCCACATCAAACCAGAAATCATGGGGGAAAACAATAGCCTCGATCTCAACCTTAAAGGAACAGGAAAATACACAGCCCAAAATTGGAGAGGAAATCTGACTCTCAGCCTGGACAGGGGAAACATATATATAGAACCATGATAATGGAAGGAAAATACATACGCACAGCCCAGAACGCGAATGGTTCATACATAGGAAAACTTGTGGATGATAGAAAACGACTTCCCCAACTCTCTGCGTGAGGAAAACAATGAAGAATCCCAACCTGTGTGTGAAGAGAAGAGAGTGACTCTCTACGTGTGGATGGACATAATGGAAGAATGGGAGAATGGAGTCATTTGCCTCCCTGCCCACGTGAAGTGAGATTCCGCTGGTGGAGTGTACATGTGCGCAAGGACTAACAGTCCTTCCACCCACCACTACCCAACTAACATCAGGGGTTTTAATGTGGTAGCTGACTTATGAGACAAGGAAAGGTGAGTAAGTTAAAAGGATTTAACAGCTGACACATGGCTTTTCCCCATTGGTTCAAGGTTTATTAATTCCCCCTACTTATCCTTAGGAAAATCATGCCCTTTTCATTATGGTTGCATTGACATAGCTGGTTGGGGTTCATTTAAATTAAGATGCATATTTACATGATGCCAAAACTATAATGTTCCAGATAGCATGATATCCCATCGGAAACGATTTCAATCGCCGAAACATAACACAACCAAATCGATGGTGGGCCTTTTTCCTTTAGCTCCACACCACGATTAATTACAATATATACATCATGTACATTTAAAGCAAATGGGGTTAAAATTGGGGTGTTACATTCCCCTCCCCCTTCAATAGCACTGTCCTTAGTGCTTTACAAAATTTGAACAAAATGCTACACTAGTACCGCCTCAGTGTTCTGCAGAATTAAACAAAAATGGATGTGCCAATCGCATGGCATCCTCCAGCTCCCACGTAGCCTCTTCAGGACCATAATGCTTCCATTGCACCTTTACCTGCCCTATGGCTCGGTTCCGGAGCATTGTGACCTTCCTATTGAAGATGCACATTGGTTAGATTTGGAAATCTCCCTCAGGTTCAACCTAAATCACATCCCAATTTATCACATGGTTAGGATCATGTACATATCTCTTAAGCAAAGAAACATGAAAAACATTATGATCCCTAGTGCTAGTAGGAAATGCAAGTCTATATGCAACTAACCCTATTCTTTCAAGCACTTCAAACGGCCCAAGCTTCAAGGAACTCTTCTTCACCCTCACTCTGAGGTAAACATGATCCCCAACACTGAACTCCCTGTTCACCCTATGCTTATCTGCATAGCTTTTTCGTCTGTCCTGTGCTGCTTTCAGATTCTGCCTGATCTTTACAACCTCCTGCTCCATCTACTTGAGCAGTTCTGGACCAATCACAACCCTGTTCACTGGATTATCCCAAGTCACTGGTTTCCTACACCTTCTTCCATACAAATCTTCATACAGACTCATCCCCAAGGATGCCTGCTGTCCATTGTTATAAGAAAACTCTGCCAAGTGTAAGTAATATTCCCACTTGGTTGGTTTTTCCAACACGTACATGCGAAGCATATATTCAAGCACTTGATTAACTCTCTTTGTTTGCCCATCTGTCTGAGGATGGTATGCAGTGCTGAAGTTTAGCTTTGTACCCAAATCTGCAAACAACCCCTTCCAAAAAATGGAAGTGAACTTGACATCTCTGTCAGAGACTATTGCCTTAGGCAATCCATGCAATTTGAAAATCTCCTTCATGAAGATATTTTCAATGTCATCAGTCGCATGCGTAGACTTCACCGGTATAAAATGTGTTGCCTTTGTCAACTTTTCTACCACAACCATGATGGACTCATGTTGTCTCCAAGTCATTGGCAATCCGTAATAAAATCCATGGAAATAACTTCCCATTTCCATTCTGAAACTGGCAAAGGTTGTAACAAACCTGCTGGGTGTTAGTGCTCAACCTTTAGCTGCTGACATTCCATGCACCTTGAAATGTATTCAGCCATGTCCTTTTTCATTCTTAGCCAAAAGTACTATTTTCTGGCGGTAGCAATTGTCTTCTGGTATCCTGGGTGACCAGAATATGGAGTTTGATGGATTTCATCCATAACAACTCTCCTCAAATCTACTACATTTGGAATATAAATTTTACCTTTATAAGTAAGAAGTCCATCTTCTTCCAATTTATATCTCTCATACCTCTTCTCAAGACTTTGTTGCTGCAATTTTTCTTTTACCTGCTCATACAATTCATCTCCGGCAGTACGATTAACAATCTGCTGCCTCAAATGTGATTGGAAAATACTAAGAGATGCCACATGCATTTCCTACACCTTCCTGCTGAGTGCATCAACTACCTTATTCTCTTTTCCCTTTATGTGCTTGATTTCAAAATAAAACTCACATAAAAACTCCAGCCATCTCGCTTTCCTAGCATTTAGAGTAGGATGATCAAATAGATACTTCAGACCATAATGGTCTGTTCTTAGTTCAAATCTTCTACCCATCAAGTAATGCCTCCACATCTTGAGAGCATGTACTATGGCTGCAAGCTCTAGATCATGAGTAGCATAGTTCTTCTCATGCTCCTTCAACTTTCTTGACTCGTAACATATCACGTGGTTGTCTTGCATAAGGACTCCTCCAAGCCCTTGTCCGCATGCATCGATACACACCACAAAATCTTTCTCTGGATCTGCAACCTTTAATATTGGTGCACTGGTGAGAATATTTTTCAACTGTTGGAAGCTTTCTTCACATTTCGATGTCCATTCAAACTTTATCGCCTTCTTTTGCAAAGAAGTGATGGCATGTGCAACCTTGGAGAACCCTTCAATGAATCTCCTATAGTATCCTGCAAGTCCCATAAAATATCTTACATCTGTCACATTTCTTGGAGTAGGCCAATTCACAATCACTTCAATCTTTTCAGGGTCCATAGATATACCCTTTTTTGAGATAATGTGACCCAAATACTGAATTCTATCTCTATAGAAGTCACACTTTCTCAGCTTTGCATACAGTTGATTCTCCCTGAGCAATTGCAGTGCCAATATCAAATTCTCTTCATGCTCTTCCTCATTCTTAGAGTAAATAAGAATGCCATCAAGGAAAACAAGAACAAACTTGTCCAAATACCTGCTGAAGACACTATTCATAAGGCACATAAATGTAGTGGGTGCATTTGTGAGACCAAATGGTACCACTACAAACTCATAGTGTCCATATCTTTTTCTGAATCTTATGAATGTCTTCATCCTTGATTCTCACTTGATGGTAACCATACCTCAAGTCAATCTTGGAAAATAGCTTTGCTCCTCTCATTTGATCAAAGAGGTCATCGATCCTAGGCAAAGGATATTTGTTATTCACAGTGGCTTGGTTCAGCTGTCTGTAATCAATACACAACCTGAGTGTACCATCTTTCTTCTTTACAAACAAAACTGGTGCTCCCCAAGGAGACACACTCGGCCTGATATACTTCTTTTCCAACAACTCTTGCAGTTGCATCTTCAACTCTAGCATCTCTGGTGTACTCATCCTGTAGGGTGTCTTGGACACTAGTGCTGCTCCTGATAGTCCTCCAACCTAGGAGTTTCATCCTCCGATGCCTCCAAAATATGAGCTACATACAACTGGCAAATTTTCCTACATAACTTCTTCAACTGCATTGTTGTACCTGCCGTACTGAAATCACATTGGAATACCTTTTACCACTACTATGTTCCCTTCTTCATCCATGCATTCGAAAGTCTTATTGTAGCAGTCAAGCTTTACCCTGTGAGCTTCTAACCAATCCATTCCAATGAGAACATCATAGGAACCAAGTGGTAGAACATTCAGATCTACGCAAGTGACCAATCCATTCATGATCAATGGACATTTCTCTACCACTTCACTAACCTTTCTCTTAGTTCCAGTGGCTAGATGAACTAACCAAGATTTTATATGCTTTACTTTCTTAAAAGCACAAATCTCCACTACTCTAGGGGTAATGTAACTGTGAGTAGAACCGGGGTCAATCAAAATAGAAACAGATTGCTTAGCAATCTTACCTGCAACTTAAACCACAGTTTACTGGTGATTTTCCTGGTGGTCCTCCAGTGCTGCATAAATCCTAAGGACTGCCCTTGCTACTTGATCCACTGTTTCTGCTTCTTGAATGTTGTAATCTGGCCTTGCACTCTCATTCTCGAGTGGACAATTTCTGCGCATGTGGGGTCCTCCACATTTCCAACATTGAAGTGGTCCTCTATTATGTTGTGGATCTTTAGGCTTTTCTCCTATCACTCCAACTGGCTTACTCGCAGCTTGGGATGGCTGCCTTTGCTGATTCCTAAAGTTAGAAGGTTTGAAACCTTTCTTTCTTTGGTCAAACTTCTCATTCTTCTTGTCCTTCCATGCCTTATGGTAATCAGGTTTACCTTTTCTTTGCTCATAGCAATACTTAGCCTTCCTTATTGCTTCTTTAAGAGTTCTAGGTTCATAAAACTCAATTATGTTCTTGTAAGACTGAGGCAATCCACTCAGAAAATGCTGGACCTTCACCTTCTCATCTTTGATGTACCTGACATACCTCAACAATTCCAAGAACTTATTTGCATATTCTTCCATGGTCTGCTGTCCCAATCTCATCTCATGGAACTCCTTAATCTTGTCATCATAGTACCTGTCAGAGAGGTGTTTCTGCTTGAAATACTTCTTGAATTGTTTCCACTTAAGTCTCCTTTCATTGATCACCTTTACTTGCTTGAAGTGTTCCCACCAAATGGATGCTCTTCCATTCAAATTGAATATGGCAACTCTTTCATTCATGTTTACTGAGTAATCCTGAACTTGGAAGTACTTATTTATCCCAAGAAGCCAAGCTTCAGCCTCTTTTCCAGTATTTACCTCACCGTCAAATGTAGGAGGTTTAGCCTTCTTAAATTCATCTCGAGAGCGATCCCTATGGTGCCTCTTTCTCTTTCCTTTGCGAGAAGAAGAGCTTGAATCCCCGCTGGATTCTTCAGAGTCAGATGATCTACTAGAAGTCCTTCTTCTTCTCCTAGTACTGCTCTTACTGCCTTCTGGTTTTACTATACCCTATCCATAGTCTATCTTTCTTTGCAATTCTGTCAAACTCTGCAACATAGCAACATTCAACTGATGCTGCTCTTCCTGGGCTTTAATCAAGCTTCTCATGGTGGCTGTGATATCAAATGGTATCTCTTGGAATATCCTTCTATTAGTCTCTATGTCATCATTTCCAACTTAGACATTTTCCCCCATGGCATCTCGCGTGCCCTCATAAGAATCCCGAGAATCATATCCATCATGGGTTCTCATGTTTGATCCACCACTTACTTTACCAAACCGCACTACCTAGAATACTGCCCTTGAAGGTGACTACGATTCTGCAAACGTGTTAGTGACACAAATTTTAGCTGCATAACATTTATATAAATCAGAATTACTTACCTTCTCCTGGGAAAATCATAAAATGACAACTTTTTCTAAAACACGGAGTTTTCTTCCTTTTCACCTTGTAAACTGCTGAAAATCCCACTGAAAAACCGCTGAAATTCGTTGAAAAATATCACTTGAAAAATCAAAATTTTATTTTGTCCAATCGGATCTCTTCCCAACTAAACATTTGATGTATTAGATCGCTAGTTGATTATGCTTCCGATACGTCGGTGGTCTACTCTTCATCCTTCTTCTGATGCTCATCGACGGTCCAATCCACTAAATTTTTTCGACGTTTCGGGCCGATCTTCCTCTGGCTTCCGACACATAGGTGGACCGATCCTCTAAATTTTTCCGACGTATAGGCAAACCGATCCTCTAAATTTTTTCAACGTATCGACAGACCGATCCTCTAACTTTCTCCAACATATCAGCAGACCGATCCTCTAACTTTCTTCGACGTATCAATAGACTAATCCTCTAAATTATTTTGACGTATCGGCGGACCGATCCTCTAACTTCCTCCGACGTATCGGTGGACCGATCATCTAAATTTTTTCAACACTTCTAGCACTTAGGAAAAATGTCTTCCTTCGTCCGCTGCTGCATCAGCTGCTCGATCAGCTAAATTTCTTTGACGTTTCGGTGGGCTGATCATCTAAATTTCTCCGATGTTTTCTATACTTAGAAAAAATTTTAGCGAAAATTTCTTTTCGGTTCCCCTTCGTGTTTTCTCCTTCACGTCGTCGAAAGTCCTTCATCCTTTCCCTACCGATGTATCGGCTCTTTGATCCTCTTCCTTCCACCGCCGTTGTGGCGCCTTCTTTCTTTTCCAGCCACTTCGTCGGCTCCAACTTCTTTTCTCATCCGCTACCACCGCGACTCACAGTTTCTTTTCTTTCTACCACCAGTCGGATCAATCATGTGTTGTCTGTTGCCACCGTTGCGGCTCAAACATGCCAACCCAGCTGACGCGTCGGCTCCGGTCTTCCCTTTCCTGCTGACGTATCGGTGGCTTCACTCTTTTCTAGCCGCTTCGTCGGCTCAAATTTCCTCTATCTCTTGCCACCGTCGGGGTCTGTATCAGATGGTATTCCGACTAATCTATCTGCTACATCGGCTGAACTTCCATCTAAGCCATCCGATGATCCGACGATCTTGACACTTAGAAAAATAAAATTTTCTTTTCGCCTGTCCTTCATTGGGTGGACTTCCGCCTTGGCTATCCGGTGTATCGGATGATCTTCCAGCTAAGTCCTCCGATGTATCGAATGGGCTTCAGCCTAAGCCATTCGATGATTTTCATACTTAGAACAATTTCTTGAAATTTTTCCTGTCATTCACAGATTTTTTCATTTTTTTTTCTGCTGCGCAAGGGGTAACTTGTCTCTATCACTGATTCTTCATGGCCCATTGAGGCCCATGCTAAAACATGCGCTCTGATACCACATTGTAACGTCCTCGACCCTCCGACCGACAAAGAGGATGCTACCATGCCATTAGCCAACCGAGCAACTAGCCCCATGAACATGTACATAAATAAAATCTGACAAACTGAAATGCTTTGAAGTAAAACATGCAGAGATGCATGATTATTAAGCATACAGTGGGAGCAAAACATACATTCAAGCATTCAACATGTTCATCATAATTCATTAAACATCAAATATAATTGTAGAGATGGAATAGACAAGAATACTTATCTTATGATTAATTCATCCTGTAACCAGCTACGTCGTTGCAACGTTCCACCCAACCATAGGCCAGTGTGCTCCTTAATCTCTCAGTAACACTACCACCCCCGAGCTGGGCATGATTCCCCAAGGAGTAAGGAACAAGCAGGCTTACATATAGCCAAAGATACACAAGTCAGCCAAGCCAACACAGTTGGGTTTATCAGGCCATCAAGGATCTGGGAAGAGTTGAATGCTAAGCTGGTGAGCTCATTGAAGAGCTAAGGACACCTACACCAGAACTTTCCTGACTTCTAAGACACCCACACACACCCAACACAAGGAAATCAGTCCCTTCTCTGCTACACAGTCCCTCAGGCCCTAAACTCCCTTCCAGTGCTATTCAGGGGTTATGGAGAAGAAAGCCAGGCCTCTAGTGCTATCTGTGTGGGTCCCAAACACACCAGGTTTATCAAGCAACCATGCCTTCCTTTCCACTCCAACACAATTCGAAGACCAACCACTGCATACATGCAGCAAGACAAGCAATTCACAGCTCTGACTGGGGAATTTGATTCTTGAGTCGTTCTTGGCCCTATCATGGCCAAAATGACTCAATAATAACCTACAACAACCCTAAAATCCAAACGAACCCACATCAAACCACAAATCACGGGGGAATACAATAGCCCTGATCTCAACCCTGAAGGAACAGGAAAATACACAGGCCGGAATTAGAGAGGAAATTCGACTCTCAGCCTGGACAGGGGAAACATATATACAGAACCACGATAATGGAAGGAAAATACATACACACAGGCCAGAATGTGAATGGTTCATACATAGGAAAACTCGTGGATGATAGAAAACGACTTCCCTAGCTCTCTACATGAGGAAAACGACGAAGAATCCCAACCTGTGCGTGTGGAGAAGAGAGTGAATCTCTGCGTGTGGATGGACAAAATGGAAGAATGGGAGAATGGATTTGTTTGCCTCCCTACCCACATGAAGTGAGAGTCCTCTGGTGGAGTGTGTGTGTGGGAAAGGACTGACAGTCCCGCCACCCACCACTACCCAGCACTAACTTCCCAAATAACATCAGGGTTTTTAATGTGGTAGCTGACTGATGAGACAAGGAAAGGTGAGTAAGTCAAAAGGATTTAACAGCTAACACATGGATTTTCCCCATTGGTTCAAGGTTTATTAATTCCCCCTCCTTATCCTTAGGAAAATCATGCCCTTTTCATTATGGTTTCATTGACATAGCTAGTTGGGGTTCATTTAAATTAAGATGCATATTTACATGATGCCAAAACTATAATGTGTCGGATAGCACGATATCCCATCGGCAACGATTTCAATCACCGAAACATAACACAACCAAATCGATGGTGGGGCTTTTGCCTTTAGCTCCACACCATGATTAATTACAATATATACATCATGTACATTTAAAGCAAACGGGGTCAAAATTGGGGTGTTACACCTGTCTTCTTGACTTTCTTTGTCGATGCTTGTGTAGAGGGATCTTTACCTTGTATACTAATATCTTGTTGGCATTGTTCTTTGTGAACATCTTCTATAAAAGAAGGGAACGTAAAGGTGTTATGGATTTCTAAGTCATAAAATTTTATTTATGAAGACCTACAAAATTATACATTCATGAGCGTACCTTGTTCTTCATGTTTCTCCGCCTCTTATTGTGTCGAGGGATCTTCCCCTTCTACACTATTATCCATATGGCATGGTTGTTTGTGAACATTAGCTTCTATAAAATAAGGGCACATAAAAAGGTGTTATGGATTTCTTAATCATAATATTTATAGTTATAAAGATCTAGAAAAATTTGAATTAATGGGCTTACCTTGTTCATGTTGCTCTTGATCCTCATGAAAAGAGGAAAATGTATCTTTGTCATTTGATTCTTTGTTAGGACTAGTAGAGTCATTCAAAGGCATAGAAGGTGTAATCTTCTTTGCTATTGTTTGTATTTTCCTCTTCTTTGTAACTGTAGCCAAGAATGTTATTAAACATGTGCCTAACATCATCATACAATAAAAAAAGCATTATTTAACTACATAAGGAAACACATTGTTCTATTTCTAAATATTTACCTTATGAGATGCATGTCCCTTTCTTTCCCATTTGATCATTTTGACGCGTTCTTTTTCTAAAGTTCATAATCATATTTTTTTGATTTTGTGTCATAACCTGCTTTGCATGTGTTTTTAAAAATGATTAGAGTATTGATTTTCCATAGCCTATTAAATTGTTATTAAAGTACAAAGTATTATGTTCTAACAATTTAAATTAAATGCTGGGGAGGCAGGTGTAGGTGGGATTATCTTTGATCCCGGAGGAAATAAAGTGGCAACCTGTGCTTGGGGGATTGGACGAAAAACAAACAATAAAGATGAATGGATAGCCCTATACCTTGGCCTGGAACTAGTCAAAAAGGAAAATATTAGAAATATCATCGTCTTTGGAGACTCAAAACAGATCATTTAGAAAATGATTGTATGAGTGCATTAGCAGAATGAGCACCAGTCTTCATGCCACCTTATACCACATCCTAAGGAAGAATAATGACCTTGCGAATAAAATGGCAAATCAAGGAGTAAAGAATAAGTTGGGAATTGTCTCAATAAGAGACCAACACCACCACAAATATGTTCCTTAACGCTTATTCACCTAGGGGGTCTTCTAACCTACTCTCCTCCACTCCCCTCGACATCCTCCCTCTCTGCATTCTAAACATGCGTCCTCTGATGCAACATGAATTGAAAGGCAATGGTATCGACCATGTGAAGGGATTTATGGAAGTCCCTTTCCCCTGTACGTTGCATTCCATAGTGAATTTCTTGCATGATCCGCAGGATTGGTGATCATCATGAACTTCTCTTGACACTTTTACGACTTGGATATGTGCTCTCTTCTCCTCATTCCTATGGAAGACGATATCTCATCCCTCTTTGCAGGTTTTCTTAGCTCTCAGACTGATTGTGAATTGGTTCATCTTCCCGCAGAAGAGGTACCAGAACTGCCATGGTTATTTTATTATCACCTTTCCACCTAGGCTTCACTGAGAACAAGTATAATTTATTCTTGCAGTTTTAACTCTCCTTCTTGTCCTCACCTGGTAATGAAGGCTCAGGATAGAATGGAAATCCCAAGGACATCGAAGATATCAAGCCTTCACTCACAGACTTGCAGAGTGGTATGTGCTGGATTTATACAATGGTTGGCACTAGTGTCAATGGTAACATAATTGTTGTAGCAGAAACTAAATACATCTCAAATCATCTTGGATGTCATGCATCCAAAATCAACTGATAACACAAGAAACTTGCATGAATTAATGGGGAAAGTAGACATTGTCAAGGAGGATGTTCAGAAGCTTACTAGCATGACCGAATGTAGTCACTGCTAGGACTCCCCTATTGTTGGATATTTACAGATGGAATATTCCTCCATCGGCCAGCCGACCCATGGGCAGGAAGCTCAGAATATTTAGGTTCTACTTTCCTGGTTTATATGTTTTTATTTTTATTTTTCTAGACAAACAATTTGTAAGGTAGTACCCTTCCATGGGTTTAACTTGTTTTAGTAAGAAGTCTAGAATCATTTAATTTTCTGCTTATAGCTTAGAAACCTCTGTTTGTCCTTCTATAGTAGCTCAAAAATTTTGGTTACAGACCTTGTAAGGATGGTTGTGCTCAGCCTTTTTTTATATATAAAAATTTGTTCGGTTTCCGTTAAAAAAACAATTTAAATTAAATAAAAGTAGTGTTCCCATTTGCTATGACGGGGAATTTTGTTTTTTGCAAAGAAATCATAGATGTAATCTCTCGGGTGGCTCAGCCACAGTTTTATTAATATAAAACCTGCTCGTTTCTATTAAAAAAAACAATTTAAATTAAATAAAAAATTGATATACTTCTATCTGCGAGATGTAGAACAGTTGGTGACGGGGTATGGTTAAGATGCCCCCTAAGCTGAAAGGTCACCAGTTCTAATCTCGTCGGATACCAAAAAATCCAACCATGTTAAGGGTTGGTGCGGTCCAGGCTGGGTGTGATCCCCGGGTGATTTTGATGGCTTAGATGCCCCTGGTTCGTGGTTACTTAGCCAATGGAAACCCTGCTAGTCAGGGGGGTTCCACCACTTTGCCAACAAAAAAAAAATGATATACTTCAATTACAAACAATCACTTACTTCCATGTCTCCACTTATACAAAGTCTGCATAACCAAAAAAGTAAATTCTATCTTCACTCAATTGCTAACTGAAAGTTGTTTAAACGATTAATCTATCTAACAAGTTTCAAAAGTAAAAGGGAAGACTATATGTAAGGACTATCTGCTAAAATGAATAGATGTCATAACTTGAGAGAGAGAGGATTAGAGTGTTGTAGGTTTAGGTTAGACACATACAGTAGTCAACAATATATCTCAGTCTCCAAGAGTGAATACCCCTCATCCTTAGAGGCTGCAAGTAGGAGAAGGTTTACACAGGAAACACCAAAGATGATCATGGTAACGGTCTTGTAGCATTGGGAAAGTGAAATCCAACTCTAGTGGTCACAAAACAATCAGAACCCAGCTAAATGAATGTCAAACATTCTGCAACTCATCTAGGAAGAGCCACCACAATCCACGGTCAACCCTAGAGGAAACCAATATTTTTACAGAATTTTTAAAATTGTGTAGCATAGGAACCAGTATTTTGATTTCTGTCAATAAAGAAACCACAGAATGCGTATTACACTTACTAAGCATATGATAAAATTTTCTACAAAATGAAGCACGGAATGCGTATTACACTAAAAATTTTGTAGCAGAGGAACCACTATTTTGATTTATGTCAATAAAGAAACCACAAAATGTTTCCAGTGTTTGTTGTTTTCAATTTTTATGTTGATTTCACCAAAGCATTGATAAAATACCTGCAATAAAGCAAAACTTAAGTTACACCTCACATAGTTCACCTGTCGTAGTTCACCTCAATATATCCCAACAACTTAGCTTCAACTTTCGTGATGTTGAATACCATAATCAAATCAAGTAAATGCTGGCCTGTGCAAAAAGAAAATGCCACCCTTTCCTGACAAAACTATTCACGGGAGATAAAATGTGAAAAGTTATGTTAGGGGTCCCCTTTTTTTTAATTTCATTTTTTCCTAATGGGGAGGACCTTGGTGTTACTGTAAGTCATGTAGGTGGACCAAAGGAAGGTTGAAGGGAACCAAAGAAATACATCAAAAGGAAATGAAATATTAGCTTATTGTGGTGGATGACATGAAGTTAAATAATGTAATAAGCATGGCTTATAAGGCATTGAATGTGAGGTTTATTTTTTAAAGGGTGGGGACAATGAGTTTGTTTAAATGGATTCAAGTGCACCAGTAATCAATTTTAGCTTACCACATAAGGGATTTCATTTTCATTTGAGGTTAGATGTTGAGGTTACATCCAAACATAGTATTATTTCTAGTAGGCATCTACTGCATTTATACTTAGGGATATTAGAATAATGAGAAGGCTAGATATACGATGTTACATGTAATCTATATTCTCTTTATAAGTTTGACAATTCAATACTTTGGTTAAGGTCCTACCTAGAGAAAACCTACAAGAACCTCTATAATCATTTTAGATATTGAGAATTTTTATCATTAGTACCTCTTCCAACCATATGCAATTCATATAAAGATAAAAGGAATTTGAACCATTAACCTATGTTTTTTAGACCAATATTATACCAGCGAAAATATTCTCCTAATGAAAATATGATAACTTGCTTGATGGACCATATGAATATGATGTGACCCCCATCTCCTTATAAGTATAGTTTTTAACCTACAATTTCAACCCTCCATCTCTTTATAATTATCAAACAAATTATAGGTATATACCAGCTAGTATTGTAGGTGTTAATGATGGAAAGGACACCTTTCTAATTCCTACAACACTTGTAGCTATAAATTAGTGAACCATGACAATCTTGTAGCTAGATCTTGTAGCATGAAAATGGTTGTGATCAACCAAATATCCATACTTACAATCCTTTGATGAATGGATTTCACAATGAAAATGACTTGATACAAATTACAAGGAGGTTGAGAGGGTATACCATGAAATCGACCATGTATATTAGCCTAATGTGGTGGATGACATGAATTAGTTAAATAATGTAATAACCATGGCTTATAATGCATTGATTGTGAGGTTTATTGGTAGAAGGATGGGGGCAGTGAGTTTGTTTCAATGAATTCAAGTGCACTAGTAATCAATTTTAGAGTACCACCTAAAGGATGCCATTTTCATCTGAGGTTAGATGTTAAGGTTACAATATCCAAACATAGTATTATTTCTAGTCGGTATCTACTGCATTTATACCTAGGTGGATTTAACGGTTACTTGATCAAATCACTTATATATTATTCAAGGTCCCATGTGATCAATAAGCAAGGATACCATAAGGATAAAATAATTGTACTAAATTACTCTATTTCCATAGACTCTCTTATGATTCTACACAAGATATTTTCTTTTTTATCTGCTATTTGTAACTACAGCTGGCATCACGATATGACTCGTTATTGTTTCTTTCCTTACTAAGAGATATTGGTTGGATTTATGAGCTCTTTTCTCATGGAGATCAAATGAGCTAAAATTTCAATGGTAGTATGACTTACAAATCTACTTTCTTAATTGACATATCAATTAGGTAACTAGGAGGGATATAGATTACATTTAATCTATATGCTCTCCATAAGTTTGAAAATTCATTAATACATTGGTTAAGGTCCTACATGGAGAAAACCTACAAGAACCTATATAATCCTTTTAAATATTAAGAATTTTTATCATTAGTACCTCTTCCAACCCTATGCAATTCTTATAAAGATAAAATGAATTTGAACCATTAACCTATGTTTTTTAGACCGGTATTATACTAGTGAAACTATTCTCCTAATGAAAATCTGATAGCTTGCTTGATGGACCATATGAATATGATGTGACCCCCATATCCTTATAAGTATAGTTTTTAACTTACAATGTCAACCCTCCATCTCTTTCTAATTATCAAACAAATTATAGGTATATACCAGCTAGTAGTGTAGGTGTTCATGATGAAAATGACACCTTTCTAATTCCTACAACACTTGTAATATGAATTAGTGAACCATGACAATATTGTAGGTAGATCAGAGAAAAATATGGCTATATAGATCCAAATTTTCTTCTAATCTATCCTTAAGTATTCCCTTAATTAACCATCATCCCTAACTGAAAATGTTTGACACCAAATGAAGTAACATATACTACCTTGAATAATGGACATTGCAAAAGAGGAAAAGTTGTCATGTATCTTGCACTAGTGAAGCATATGAAGGAAAATGGTTGTGATCAGCCAAATATTCATACTTACAATCTTTTGATGAATGGGTTTCAAAAGGAAAACGACTTGATACAAATTATAAGGAGGTTGAGAGGGTATACCATGAAATCGACCATGTATATTAGCCTATTGTGTTGGACGACATGAATTAGGTAAATAATGTAATAACCATGGCTTATAATGCATTGATTGTGAGGTTTATTTGTAGAAGGATGGGGGCAGTGAGTTTGTAATTTCAATGAATTCAAGTGCACTAGTAATTAATTTTAGCTTACCACCTGAGGGATGCCATTTTCATTTGAGGTTAGATGTTGAGGTTACAATATCCAAACATAGTATTGTTTCTAGTTGGTATCTACTACATTTATACCTAGGCGGATTTATCAGTTACTTGATCAAATTACCTATATATCATTCAAGGTCCCATTTTAATAAGTAAGGATACCATAAGGATAAAATAATTGTACTAAATTAGTCTATCTCCATATACTCTCTTATGATTATACACAAGCTATTTTCTCTTATATTTGCTATTTGTAACTACAGCTGGCATCATGATATGACTTGTTATTGTTTCTTGCCTTACTAAGAGATCTTGGTTGGATTTATGATCTCTCTTCTCATGGAGATCATGTGAGCTAAAATTTCAATGGTGGTATGCCTTACAAATCTACTTTCTTAATTGACATATCAATTAGGTAACTAGGGATATTAGAATAATGAGAAGAGATATACGATGTTACATTTAATCTATATGCTCTCCATAAGTTTGAAAATTCATCAATACATTGGTTAAGGTCCTACCTACAGAAAACCTACAAGAACCTATATAATCCTTTTAAATATTAAGAAGTTTTCTCATTCGTATAACCTCTTCCAACCATATGCAATTCTTATAAAGATAAAATGAATTTGAACCATTAATTAACCTATGTTTTTTATACCAGTACTATTATACCATTGAAACTATTCTCCTAATGAAAATCTGATGGCTTGCATGATGGACCATATGAATATGATGTGACCCCCATCTCCTTATAAGTATAGTTTTTAACCTACAATGTCAACCCTCCATCTATTTTTAATTATCAAACAAATTATAGGTATATACCAGCTAGTATTGTAGGTGTTAATGATGGAAAGGACACCTTTCTAATTCCTACAATACTTGTTATATGAATTAGTGAACCATGGCAATCTTGTCGCTAGATCAGTGAAAAAGATGGCTATAAAGATCCAAAATTTCATCTAATCTATCCTTAAGTATTCCCTTAATTAACCATCCTCCCTTACTGAAAATGATTGACACCAAATGAAGTAACATATACTACCTTGAATAATGGACATTGCAAAGGAGGCAGAGTTGTCATTTATCTTGCATTAGTGGAGCATATGAAGCAATTTAAATGGTTGTGATCCACCAAATATTCATACTTACAATCCTTTGATGAATGGATTTCACAAGGAAAATGACTTGATACAAATTATAAGGAGGTTGAGAGGGTATACCATGAAATCAACCATGTATATTAGCCTATTGTGGTGGATGGCATGAATTAGTTGAATAATGTAATAACCATGGCTTATAATGCATTTATTGTGAGGTTTATTTGTAGAAGGATGGGGACAACGAGTTTGTTTCAATGAATTCAAGTGCACTAGTAATCAATTTTAACTAATTACCACCTAGGGGATGCCATTTTCATCTGAGGTTACAATATCCAAAGATAGTATCATTTCTAGTTGGTATCTACTGCATTTATACCTAGGTGGATTTACTGGTTACTTGATCAAGTTAATAATAATAATAATCTATTTTTAAGATCACCACCAAGTGAGAAACAAATTGGTGTATGAGACCCCCTTGTTTGTGGGACAAGGGAACCCCCTCTGCACAATGATTTAACTGCTAAAGTCTACAGAGGTGTACATACACTACCCGAATTCCTATGGATTTGAACCGGTGACCTCCTAAGAGGAAACACGTGCTCTTAACCATTAGGATCACCCATGCCAATAAGTAAGGATACAATAAGGATAAAATAATTGTACTAAATTAGTCTATTTCCATAGACTCTCTTATGATTCTACACAAGATATTTTCTCTTTTATTAGCTATTTGTAACTACTAGCATGATATGACTCATTATTGTTTCTTGTCTTACTAAGAGATCTATCATATCCATTCAAACAATTATTTCTTGTTTTTTTCTTGGTTGCATTTATGATCTCTCTTCTTATGGAAATCATATGAGCTAAAATTTCTATGGTGGTATGCCTTACAAATCTACTTTCTTAATTGACATATCAATTAGGTAACTAGGGCTATTAGAATAATGAGAAGAGATATATGATGTTACATTTAATCATTCGATGCCAATATATAGCCTCCACCTCATTTATGTATTTGCATTGTTCAATGAACCATTTTAGTGGTGGAAGTGTATTAGTTTTTACAGATTCCTGCATGGGAATTTCTATTTAATTAATTAGGTCAGTGGATAGTCAACGATAGGTGGCATATGAAATTATTGAACCAAGTGATCTCTAATAATGTTATGGCCATTACACTGCACCTTTGACTAATTTACTCACTCCCAAGTGAGATTTCTTGAGCTCTAAAGGAAATGAAGTTTCCCATACCCTCCAAGCCATTAAATGAGGTGATCAAAGCTAGTTCTAACTCCTAAAAATACATTGATATGTTAAAATGGTGGTGAAAAATTTAACATCTCGATCTCCTATCATACTAATAACATATTTTAGTTAGCATACAGGTTGGAATATCTCCACATTAGAAAGATATTTATATTTAACCCATAGAGCCTCCCTAGGATGTAAGTTATAAATATCCTTGACAAGCAATAGAATAAAATCTAGAAACACTTATGCAATAATTAAAATAAGAATATAAGAAGCTAGGGCTCCTTAGTTCCATCCCCATACCATATTCTATAATAAGGTTTATCCCAAGGGGGTCTTCCTATGAGTCTGACAAGTAACAATATTATAGTATACCTAGGATTATAGGATCATGCTGTGGTTATACACAGAACAAATTTTTAGGCCCATCTAGATATAAGATGTTATAGATTCATGCATATTCTCTTTTTGGTTTTTATGTTTTTGAAAAAAAATAAGGAGTAACAAAGGGGCTGATTTCATCTTGTGGAGACTTTATTCTTCATTTGTTGGTTGAGTTTGGACTGCGTGGGCTATGACATCGTTTGGAGAGGACACGGTCTTGCTTGTGAGGACAATTTACTTTTTGTTGGCCGCATATCCTTACAATTCCACATCTACAGTGATCCCCACGCTTCATCTGGGACAATATAAAGGGTTGTTACAGCAAAATAGGGAGCTGCAATCCATATTGACACCTACAGGAATCTATTACGACTGTGCATAACGTTTCTGGGTAGTGAAACAGGGCATTGCAGCATAATAAGGGAGTCTGAGAAGAAGATGATTTGGGTTGTTTTGAGGAGATGGCAGGGCAGTGCAGACACCAAAGAAAAATTGAGACACCAAACCTCACTTCCATAAATCATTGTCTTGATGTAATTGTAACTTCAGAATGTATTCATCCATATATCTTATGTATTGTACCCCGATGTTTATTCCAGGATGTGTCTGTAATGTAATTGAGTCATGTCATACCCCGATGTTTATTTCGGGAAGTTTCTAAAATGTAAATAAGTCATGTCAAGTCATTGTGGGTAACCCTCCTATTGGTCAAAGGTTAAAGTCCCCGTAGTTGTGGGGCCCTAGGGTTATTAGACTATCCTAGAGAAGTCAACCCTAGGTGAGTCATTGTAAGTCGGGGAAATAGTCCCCACCATTGTGTTAAGGATAAACCTCCTTGTTGGTCGGAGGAGGAAAAGTACCCACAAGTTGTGGGGCACTAGGGTTATTAGAAACTCCTAGAGATGTCGGCTCTAGTAAGTAATTGTTAAGTGAGGCCGACATGTTGGAGTGGGTTTCAAATGAATGAAAGAATATAAATAGAGAGTGAGACTCTCTATTTAACACACACACTCACTCATTGGGGCGCATGAGTGAGAGGAGAAGTTACTGGGACAAGAGAGAGACTACTACTGTCTTTATGTTTTCGGGTTTTACTTTTGGTGTTGATTCTATCTTTGAGGGAGTTGCGAGGTTTTCTCCTTTATGGTTTCCCCGTAGGAAAAATTCTTTGTGTCTCTTGTCTCTTGTGTTTTATTGCTGTGCATGTTATTCTCTTAGTTAAAGATCCTAAGATCATAATGCTAGCTTGAATGATAAAAATATAACACATTGTGCACACCCAAGAAGCTACAAGTTAGAGTTGAATTAATTTCATATTTGTTTGTCCACCTTAGAATTGTTGTTACAGTCATTGTAAACTCAAAGTTATATGAATATGATATTTAGGGTTTATTTTCCTTGTTTTTTTTTGTAACTAGGGGAATTGACAATTGGAGCTGGGTTGGTACTCGCATGACACGGGGTCCAGGGATCCATTCCTGCTACCACTATACCCGTAGGTGCCCCACACCCGCCACAAGACATGGGACACAGGTAAACCTGGGTGGGATTTGATCTCATGACCTCCAATTTACAACAAGTGACTTCATAACAACTGAACTGCCAATGAGCCACACCCATGCAGAGGGTTTATTTTCCTTGTTATTTATGCAAAGCAATCTCTATTGCATTTATTGTTCATAGTTAGCACTATGAAAATCAAGATCTAAAAATTATAGTCAATATACAAGCCAAAAATTACACATATGATGGCGTTGATTTGCGTACAGACTTCAAAACCCTTGATATCCTAAACAAAATCTCTATGTTAAATAACTTTTCACACTGTCTAACTTTCTTCTGTAGAGGAATTCTAGGTTTTTGCACGTTCCCTTCTGCAACGGAAATATTTCCGGAAGGAGGGAATCAGAAGTCCGCTTTTTGACTTTCGACACTTCCGAAACAAGAGTTTCCGCACAATGCTTCTTCCCCTCCATTGATATTGATCGTTGATCTATCAATTTTGCGGCTAGCATGAGTGTTCATACAACTTCCTTTTACACGCAACGAAATGGTTTTCTGATCGTTTGATCAGTGTCCCCATCAAATCAACGGTGGATTCCAAAATTTATTAAGCGCATTCCATAGAATATCGTGCACATGAAATTATTTTCAAAGCTTGCAACTTCTCCGAGCGATATCACTATAAATCGTCGATCTTCCCCATGATTGATTGATTCCCACTCTATGATCTCGTTTTATTTGAGTGACTGGTTAAGGTTTAACCATCTACAAAGCTTCACTTAATTGATCACTAATAGGATCAATTATTCTTTGCAATTCAACAACTATGGCAATCCAAAGCCACATAATTTATATACAGGGTTATATGGAGTGAATACAAGATGAATTCATACTTCTACAGAACTATATGAAGACATGAAATCCATCAAAACCATACACATAGTCTACTCCTATGTTATTTATTCAATTCACTGGAAATTCAAATACACACAGAGAATTCTACTTGTTCACTCCTCGCTCACTCTTCTGTGCACCTCTCATTCCTCCATTCATGCTATGTGGAATTTCTCTCCCTCTCAAGCTCTATGAGATAATCAAAGCTTCTTTGAGCTATCCTCAAACATCTATGACCTATCCTAAGCTCTGTGAACTAACTTAAGCTTATGCAAGCCAACAAGCTCTGGAAGCTAACTAAGCTGCTAAGAAAATAACTTGAATTGATTTAAATGCAAGAGGATTTTGTTTCTAGATCCTATAACAAATGAGTACAGTCGTTATTGATCTATGCTAACCATATGACTCACAACTAACTCAATCCTAACTATTACATGTGGAAAAGGATCTAGATTCCTTATCGATTTTATTCATCTTTTACAAAATAAATAAAATTACAAATGTACGAGACCCTAGGTCTCTTAAGAGTTCCAATGACCTTGTGAAGTCATGAATGACTTCGCCCTTTTGAGCCTATGCTCCTGCATCAACATATCAACATTACATTGAATACAAAAACCAACTAAGACTATTTGGCACAGCTTAGTGGTATTTTTGACAATTGTTTTTACGAAATCCCTTAACCAAATTACATAAGCAAATAAGCATATCCCCCATGTAAAAAAATCAAACCCTCTCACTTCCTTTAGATAACACTTGTTCATTGGTCACTGTCTCATCATGTTGAGTGGAGATGAGAACTATGTGAATGTGCAGAGGAACCATGCACCACCCTCATTTTTGTACTCAATGGTTACTTGTGTTTTTCCAGCAGGCCTCAACCAGGAGTAGGTTCCATTCTTTCTTACCTCTGTGAGCCTTTCTCCTAGCTTGGTAGCCAACACATGTGTGAGAGTCATCAACTTAGGGGTTTCATTAGTTGCATAACTAGTCCAATAAAGGGTAGCGACCCACATACTAGACCTCACATAGACTGCCATCCATACTAACAGGTCACACCCTAGTCAAGCAGTACACAATTAGGCTTTCAAAAAATTTACACACCCTCACAACACCCTTAGTAACCCACAGTAGGTGATGGTACCTTCATACCCAGGCTTGGGACCCTTAACAGTCCTCAAGGCACTTTCATCCAATCATGACAGTGACCATATAAACCATCGCGCTCCCAAAAAGTGACCTTTGTACCTTCAATATTCAAGTGAAATATCCAATGGGGAGGGGCCCACCAGATTTCAAAAATTTGTTTTTTATCTTCAGAGTTATATTAATGGTTTAAAATATTAAATATTTTGGCTTTAATATAAAACCAAAATATTATGTAATTGATGTTTGGATTTGCTTATTATAAGGTGGAAGCTTGTATGGTGTAATATATGGTTGTCATGTACTAGTAAAGGCTATTTTGCAAAGCATATGGGTGTACTACATGAATATTCCTAACCGTATATTGGAAGGAAGTTGAGAGGCCAACTGTAGAGGAGCCAATTCGAGAAATTGGGTTGGTTTTATTTTCAAATGGCCAAAAAAAGGGATTGGATAGATTTGAAAACGAAGTATACTTTTTATATTTGATTCTTCAATATAATATTTTATAACATACATCTTCATTGTAATTTGTAGTGGTTTTTTCTTACGTGATGTGCAAATTGGTTATATGTAGGATTTCAAAGGAATATCAAGTCGGGGTTGAACAATTCATAGAGTTTGCAAAAAGGCATTCGGAGGATAATAACACCACAAGATGCCCTTGTAAAAAATGTTGCAATGTTGCAGTATTGATGTTTGAGGAAGTACAAGACCACTTGATGATTGATGGTATAATGAGTTCATATAAAACTTGGTTTTTCTATGGAGAGAAAGTTCCTACTCAGGACTTTATATTTGACAAGAGCAAGAAATGCCACACAACATCCAAGATGCATGATTTCCTTGAGAAATTACACATGGTGATAAAAACATAGTCGGACATCAATATGATAGTCATAATGATGAGTTTGCAACATTTCTTACAAATGATACTGAAGTTCTTGAGAATGACGAGCATAACGAGGAAACCATGGTTGATGATCATATGGTTGAAATGGTGAATGATTCTTATCAATATTATAATGAAAATATAGATGTGAATTATGAAAATTACCAAGTAGAATCAATGGAAGAAAAAAATGGTATTAATCAATATCTAAAGTTAATTGAAGATGCCATGGCACCATTCTACCCAGGTTGCACTAGTTTCACTAAGCTATCGACCACTATGAAATTGTACAACCTTAAAGTGAGAAAGGGATGGTCTGATACAAGTTTCACGTAGTTGTTGAAGTTGCAAAGAGAAATGCTTCCAACCGAAAATACACTTCCAGAATTTACATATGCTGCAAATTTTTTGATTAAATCATTGGGGTTGCACTATGAAATGATACATGCATGCCACAACGATTGCATTTTATATTGGGGAAAATATGAAAAATTAAATGAATTCCCAACATGTGGCGAATCAAGATGGAAGGTTGATGCTCATTCTAAAAAGGTGCGTACAGGTGTCCCAGCCAAAGTGTTGAGGTGTTTCCCTATAGTGTTGAGGTTGAAGAGAATGTACAAGTATGATTTTGAACTCTTATAATTCCATTATATCATACACCTTCATGTGTTACCAACCTACTTAAAAATCATCTTCTTTAATCTACTAAGTATTGCAATGTATATATGATTCTTTATGTTTTTTTTATAGCTCTACATATATTTCATAGAAAATGAGGTGGCATCATGAGAATGCAAGTAAGGATGGAATAATGCACCACCCAGTTGATAGCCCATCATGGAAAACTATAGATTCTAAATGGCCTGATTTTTCCAACGATCCTCGCAATGTACGACTTGCAATGGCAGTGGATGGATTTAATCCTTTTGGAAGCTTGAGCAGTACTCACAGTGTATGGCTAATAGTACTAGTCACATATAACCTTCCGCCATGGTGAAGCATGAAAAGGAGATTTTGTTTGTTGTCATTATTAATAACTGGTCCCAAGCAACCAGGAAACAACATAGATGTTTATTTGGAACCATTGGTAAATGAACTAAAACTAACAAGGGATGAAGGGTCAAGGACATACGATGCTCATTCAAGGTCATTCTTCAATATGAAGGCTATATTGATGTGGGTAATCCATGACTTTCCTACTTATGGAAATATGGATATTTGCACGATTAAAGGGTTTTGTGCATGCCCTATATGTGGAAAGAACATAGATTCAATGTATCTCAAATATAGTAGGAAGTGTGTGTACATGGGACATAGGAGATATCTTCCAATAAATCATAAGTATCGTTCTCAAAAAGGACCATTTAATGGGAAGTCTCAACATCTCATTGCACCTACAATTGTACAAGTGTCAAATATTTTTACAAAAACCAAAGGAAGGGAACATAAATGGGGAAAGTATAAAAGTACAAAAATAAAGAGAAATTTTAAAAAAGGTGAAAATTCGAAGACAACGTGTGGAAGAAAAGGTCAATTCTATTCAATTTACCATATTGGGAGGTATGTGCACACATTAACTTAAGGCATAAAACGTATGATGCTTGAAGGATTTCATTGTGTTTAATTGGAATATATTGTTTAGTTTTTCTTTGATGTTATAATTCATTGATTTTTTATACGGTTGGATGCAAAAACTCCTAGTGCGTCACATTTTAGATTTAACGCACATAGAAAAAATGTATGCGAAATTGTTTTTGGAACCCTTCTGGATATAAAAGATAAATCAAAGGATAGGAAAAATTCTCGTGATTACTTACAACAGTTGGGTATAAGGAAGTCATTGTGGCCACAAAAAAAAGGCAAAAAAATATTTCTTCCACCCGTACCACACACTCTTTCAAAAAAGGAGAAAGAGATATTTTGTCATGTTTTGTTCACATTAAAAGTTCTAGATGGATATAGTTCAAACCCTAGAAATAATGTATCTATGAAAGATCTCAAGCTTCATAGTATGAAAGCACATGATTTCCATGTTCTCATGCAACAAATCCTTCCAGTAGAATTGCGCCATGTGCTGCCAAAAGCAGTTTGAAACACTATTTGCAGGCTTTGCTTCATTTACTGGCGAATTTGTGCAAAAATGGTGGATCCAACAGATATTGAAAAATTACAAGATGCTGTTGTGGAAACTTTGTGCTTACTCGAAAAATATTCCCCCCTTCATTCTTTGATATAATGATACTTTTGACTATACACTTGGTACGAGAGCTACGTTATTGTGGACCAGTTGCATATCGATGGATGTACCCATTTGAAAGGTTAGTGAAATTTTATTAAGTGCAAATCCACATAAATTCCAACATTTTATGTGCATATAATAATAATACATTACTAGCAACTCTTTATTCATACTTTTGATTTCGCTACAAATTGTGTTTTTTTTTCTAGGAACATGAAATTTTTCAAAAGTTATGTGAAAAATAAGAATAGGCCTGAAGGCTGCATAGCTGAGAACTACACTATGGAGGAATCCATAAAATTTTGTGTTGGATATGTTGAAGGTATGGAATATATTCAAAGCATTCCTAGTAGAAATGAAGCTTGGGACAATGAAGAAGGAGAGGTTGGACAATATGGGAAGGCCTTATCTAGTGGAACTTCTATTGAATTAGATAAAACTAGTTTGTTACAAGCCCACAAATGGGTGTTGCATAACATAAATGAAATTCAACTTTAGATAGAGTAAGTAATAAGCACATCCTTATGAAATCATTTTTTATTATAATATATCACAATATTTTCATAAATTGTTTATTGACATTACTTGAAAATAGGATGCACTTGACAGAAATTGCCAATAGTAACATCCAAGCCCAAAAAGATGAAGTCTTACCACAAAAGCTCCACAACCAAAAATTTAGTGATTGGTTAAGAAATCATGTAATGATATGTTCTTCATATTACATTTAATTGAACTTCATTGATCAAGAATATTATGATATATGAAGGTGAGATTCTTTTAATATATTTTGAAATTCAATGGTTTTCTAACTACATTTAAAAATTTACAGGTGGAAGGAAAATAAAATATTTTTGATACCCTTTGTTAAGGAGAGAAATTCCTATGGCTTGGAGTACCACAATAGACAGTTTAACTCCAAAAATCAATCCTTCCCTATATGCAAGAGAAACCAAACATCTAACACTAAAGGATCTCGGTTCGTACCTTATTCTGGATGGTTGACGTAGATCCCCATTGAGCTTTTCCAATCTCGCCTGTATTAGCAATTTGCTTCCTCAACATTTAGCAAACAAGACGAGCATGCTATATATAATTGTGTTAGACCTAATCTAGCATATATAATCAATAACATATAAGAATTTAAAAGCATCCATGGATCAAATACTCATTTAAATACACATTATTGGATAGGAAAATATATTTCTATTGATATAAAACAGAGATTAGAATAGTGACAACCTCTGTCGACACGTCTACAAATCAGAGAAAATGAGTCCCCCACTTGGGCCTCCACCACTTCAATCCTCCATCTCTCAATAGCAAGCTCACAAGCAAAAGGCAAGCTTGGGAAGAACACAAAGTGCTCCAAGGGACAAAGGGATGTAGACTCAAGTATAAGCTCCGGAAACAATGGACTATAGTTTTCTTGCTCTTCAATTCCTCCCCCTTCAATGTATCCAAAGGGTTCCTTATATAGCTCTTCAATGGGGTAATGGAAGGTCGAATCCGAGCGATCTCAAGGCATATGGAAGGCCAAGAGACAAGTGACTTGGATCCACATCAAGGAAAACTCCAAAATCATTTGGCCTTTTGTACACATCCCGATGTACACGGTTTTAAGGGTCAAATCTGCGTATATACGCGAGAGAGGGATTAAAAGTCACGTATGGAAATTATTGCATGTTTTTAGGGATGATCTTGGGAACCTCAAAGGTAAAAAAATGGTCCATGGGGTCTAACAAGTCTGCAGAGGGACAGGGAAGGCCATAAAAGTGTAATTCACCATGTGTGGTAAAATCAGCTGTAACAGATGCCCCCTAATGTGTGAGGTCAGAGGGGTCATATGATGGCCGAAATACATTATAATTCCATCCTAGAAGTGGAGTGATGAAGAACCCAGTAAAAGAACCAACCATCCAATCAATACAATACAATGATCAAACTCTGCACATAACTGCAAGTAGATGTAGCAGTCTCGGATACATAAGGGTACAATGGCCATGAATAGGAATGATACAAAATACGAAATGTGTGGCCATCGCCATGTACAATATAGATAGCTTAGAATTTCCATGATGAAGATATACACAGGATCATGATCTCCATGAAAGCTGAAGATATATAATGGATCAAGATCTCCATAATGGCTGGAAATATCTGACATATATTGGAATCAAGTCACGAGAGCTGAAGTCTCATGAACACTGGCATGATCAAGGAGATAGCATATATGAGATGCCACCAGTATGGAAGGTCTTCTACACAAACCGATATGAGTACATGTCTTACTATGTGAATAGAGGTGTCTAGGTCGAACATAGTAGTCCATCGTCTGATTACCGGTCATTGATGTATACCATTAACAGACGTGAGATCACCCATCGATAATGAAAATGGGAATCAAGGTACTAGAATGCAAACTAACAAGTGTGAATAAATGTGTTGAGGTCGAACACTTGAGAGAATCCATCGATCAAGGGACATTGATGTATTCCCAAAAAATTGTCGATGGCGAGAGAACCTGCCACTGATGACTGCAAGTCTGAAGGCACTCAAAAATGACTCTAGACTCCTATCCTAGAATAAATGATCTGAAGTCGATGGGATGAAATTCGCTGGAAGGAGGGCATTAAGGCATCCCCGATCATCCAACACAAGGTACATAGCAAAGTTGTATATTGTGGAAGGACTTGATGATAATATGCACAAACCAGTAACTGTACCGGGAATGGCTGACATGCAAAGTCAAGATAACAAACTAGTTCCAAGTAGCGGAACATACCTATGCTCAATGAAAGGACACATGTGTAGGATAGCGACACTCAGGGGGAAATTCCCCTCCTGGTAAAAATAGGGAATCAAGCTGCAAAGGATATACAAAATGACTCTACGTGGCTAGACATGAGACAAGCTCGGGCTATATGGCTGATACTCAAAGTCATGGAAGCCGACATAAAGCTTAATGAGGTAGGAAAAGCTCATGAAAATGCAATTACAACTTGACATAAGGGAGTCCTGTGGAAACATGCCAGCAAAAGATCAAGAGGAGTATGAGGCTCTTGGGAAATGTCATGGTGATACTATACAACGGAATACAACACCCTAAAAGACAAAGTGTCGGCATGGGTGCCAAATGCAAACAAGGAGCTAACTAGGGCACCCATGTAAGGTCAGACTCTACCATTCACATCATGTCACTTCTAAAATAGCAAGAAAGTTTTGTGACAGGATAGAATGGGTTCGTACCTAAGGTTATAATGAAATGGTCATAAGGTCATGCAAAATGCAAACAGAGATGAAATATAACCTATATGCCAGTTTAAACATCATACCTGAGATTGACACGAACGGGTCAAAACAATGGTCAAAACGACACCAAAATGGTCTCCCAATTGAGCTCAGAACTTCAAACGCAAATTCTGGGAGTTTCGTCCAGCGAAATCTGACACCATTTTTTCTAGGTAACTTCCCATTCCCTGCTCTTCCATTTGCATCTAAATTTTTTAAATTTCCATGGTCAAAATAAATTTCTAGGCCATTCTAAGATAGGCGGTTCATCCCACATGGAAATTGAGGATTTTTTCGCGTATAGGGCTAGCTATACGCGTAAAAATGGCCCAAAGTCACGTACATACGTGGCTGTTTTACAAATAGTCGTGTATGCGGCCACGTTCAATGTTTTTAAAGACAAATAATGACCAAAAATCAATGTAAATGTTTAGGATGGTTCTAGAATGGATGGAGAGAGAACACGGGGATGTAGAAGAGGTTGTACGGGGCGATCTAATGGCTCAACAAGCTCTTCGTGCATGCGGGCTATACAAGTTTTGGTGTCTTGGGGGCTTAAGGGCCAAACCAAGACTATTGCAGATGCTAGTAGACTACTGGGGTCCTGACTTAGAGTCTTTCCAGATTGACGGGATGTCCCCCACTATAGAGGTGGAGGACATATACTTCATTACAGGATTGTCTCGATGGGGGGAAGTGGTGAACCTACGTTCTTGTGGGCCCGGAGGTGGCCTCACCATTGATGAGTATATTGTTGTATACTATTATCCAGACATGGAGAATGTTGGGAGTCAGATCCCAACAAACTCCATACATGTACTAGGCCTGAAGGCCATACTACTGACACTCGGCAGGATAGCAGGGCTAGCCTCACTCCACTAGGCCTTGCGGCCCTTGATGTTCTATGCAGTGGAGTGCATGAGACCCATAATTTACGATTGGAGTACTGCACTGTTGAGTAACATGAAGCAACAGCTCAACGACTGTAATATGGATAGGGTACGGAACTTTGGTTTCAGCAGTATACTGAGCACGTTCTTCTTCGAGCGTGTTCCGGGGCTCAGCCCTAGAGTTGACCTTCCTCTTCACAGGGTTCGAGATTCGTGTTAGATTTTTATCATTCAAGCTAACATTATGATCTTAGCATCTTTAACTGAGAGAATAACATGCAAAATAATAAAACTCAAGAGACAAGAGACACAAATAATTTTCCTTGGGGAAACCATAAAGGAGAAAACCCACAACTTCCTCAGAGATAGAATCAACACCAAAAGTAAAACTCAAAAATATAAAGATGATCTCCCGATAGTAGCAGTCTCTCTCTTGTCCCAGTAACTTCTCCTCTCACTCATGCACCCCAATGAGTGAGTGTGTGTGTTGTAAATAGAGAGACTCACTCTCTATTTATATTCTTCCATTCACTTGGAACCCACTCCAACATGTCGACCTCACTTAACAATTACTTACTAGAGCCGACATCTCTAGCAGTGTCTAATAACCCTGGTGCCCCATAGCTTGAGGGGACTTTGCCTCCTCCGACCAACAAGGAGGTTTATCCTTAACACAATGGTGGGGACTATTGCCTCGACTTACAATGACTCACCTAGGGTTGACTTCTTTAGGATAGTCTAATAACCCTCGATCCCCACAACTGCGGGGAATTTAACCCTTGACCAATAGGAGGGTTACCCACAATGACTTGACATGATTTTCACATTATATAAACTTCTTGAAATAAACATCAGGGTATGACATGACTCAAGTACATTACAAATACATCCCAGAATAAACATCGAGTCACAATACATAAGATATACGGATGAATACATTCTGAAGTTACAATTACATCAACACTCCCTCTTAACTAGGAAGGTATTCTCTTGACACAATTTATCATCACACGTCTTCTTATTTGTATCATCTGTATCATCATTGAGTTCTCACCATCTTCATCTTCAAGTCATCTTCATCTGGATCTGGATCATCACTCGATTTGGATCATCATCACTAGATCTGGATCATCACTCGATCTGGATCATCATCACTGGATTTGGATCATCACTCGATCCAGATCGAGTGATGATCCAGATCTAGTGATGATGATCCAAATCAAGTGATGATCCAGATCCAGATGAAGATGACTTTTGGATCATCACTCGATCTGGATCATCTCTGGAGCATCATCTCTAAATCTAGATTATCACTCGATCTGGATCATCACTGGACATCATCAGTGGATCTGGATCATTAGTGCTGAATCATCATCACTGGATCTAGATCCTCACTCGATCTGGATCAGTACCACGGGTGCTATCTCATGATTCTTCTCGTCATAGGAAGTTCTACAGAACCAGCCTTCTTTCATGCTAGTTGTTTGCCTAGCCACCATGTAGGTCTTCTTCAGTGCTTATATCTGAACTACTTGTCAGAATGGCCCGCCCAACACTTACATCTGACCTACTCGTCAGAAAGGCATGCCTAGCACTCACATCTAATCATGTAGAAGCCTACAATCACATCAGAAAGGCCTAGCACTCACATTCAACAGCATGATAGGACACAACTACTATCATCTGTGAAAAAGCTCAGCACTTACATCTTACCTACTCGTTAGAAAGGCATGCACTCACATCTAATATTGTAGGAACCAAATCCTACAGTCACATTAGAATGGCCCGCAGTCCCAGATTGAGCTACCTAGTAACTGACTAAGTGCTTCCATTCTCCCAGAGAATGGTAATTACCCTTACATCTGACCTATTAGCCAAAATGGCCCAGCACTTACATCTGACCTACTCGCTAAAAGGGCATGCACTCACATCTGATCTCATAGGAACCAAATCCTACACCCTCATCAGAATGGCCCCCAGTCCCGGACTGAGCTACCTGGTAACTAACCAGGTGCCTCCACTCTCCCGGAGAGTGGCAGTTGCCCTTACATTTGACCTACTTGCCAAAATGGCAAGCACTCATATCTGACATGGGAGGAACCTAATCCTTTAACCATGATAGAATGGCTCAGCCCTTACATCTGACTTGCTCATCAGAATGGCTCCTCAGTCCCAGACTGAGTATTCCTGGTAACTGACCGGGTACCTCCATTCCAAGAATGGCATTCAACACTTATATCTGATCATGTAGGAACCAATCCTACAGTCACATCAGAATGGCTTAGCACTCATATCTGACATGGAAGGAACCAAATCCTCTCACCATGACAAAATGGCTCAGCCCTTACATCTGACCTACTCGTCAGAACGGCTTCCGGACTCCTCACTTCCCCTTGGAAGGGACCTCGATCTAGAGAACACCAAGATTCTCCATGAAGTACTCAAACTTCACTCTAGCTAATGGATTCGTCAACACATCAGCTATATGATCGTCCATCGCAACATACTGGAGCTTCACTGCTCCCCTCTGCACCATATAGTGATACTTGATCTTGATATGCTTTGACTTGTCATGGAACACTAGATTCTATGACAACTTCACACAACTTTGGTTGTCACAATGTATACAAGTAGCATCCAACTGGAGATCAAATAAATCAGACAGTAGCTTCCTCTGCCATACTGCCTCACAACTAGCTGAACAAGCTATGACATACTCTGCTTTAGCTGTACTTAGTACCACACATGATTTCTTCCTGCTAAACCAAGAGATCACACCTGATCCCATACTGAAGCAACACCCTGAAGTGCTCTTCCTATCGATGGCACTGCCTGCCCAATATGAATCCACATAACCTTCCAAGTTAATCTTTTGATTCGCCTCATACTTGAGCCCATAATCAACTGCACCCCTCAGGTACCTCAGAATATGCTTTGCAGCAATCAAGTGAACATGTCTCAATGTGTTCTTAGCAAATCAAATATCTGGTCTTGTATTTGTCAGGTACATCAATTGAGAATACATCGTGGTATCAACCATCTTTGATGAAGCATCACTCAACAACTTCATGTTCAATGCCATAGGTGTGGTCATGGCCTTGCAGTCCATAATCCTGAACCTCTTCAGGATCTCTACTGCATACTTCCCTTGTCCAAGGAAGATTCCATCCGCATTCTACCACACCTCCATGCCTAGAAAAATAGTGCATCAACACATAACAGGAGCATCACTGGTCTTCCACGTTTAACCTTGAAGCAAAGGTTGGAATCCGCTTTACTCTCAATAAATCCTAGAGTCATCAATAATCTATCCATCATGTCGTACCATGTCGAACCTCGAGATATTCTGCAATCACTCCCTATGAAGCATCATGCTCCCTCTGTCTTCCGTAGTCTATGCACTGAAACATTATGTACTGGAGTGACACTGGATACCAAGAACCTCTATCTTGAACTTTTTCAAAAGTTATTCTCACACCCATCTGTGAGCTTGTCATCGTCTATCAACCTTGTAGCATAGGTTCAAATCTTCATCAAGCTCATCATGTATGTGTTATCCCATGGGTGTCTTCTAAACTCGTACAAGGCCTTCTTTCATTTGCACACATGATTCTGCTTATCATGTGTCTCAACTCCCACTGGCTGCAAATGTCTCTTCGTAGTATATGCCTTCTTTTCGTGAGAAGCCTCATGCTACAAATCTTGCATTGTATCCCATGATGTTTCCATTTACTACATGATGGAACTATGAACTTTCCTTCATGTATCGATACTATATTCTAGACATCATTCTTCTTGAACTGGTCTTCCCTTTCTTCTTGGAAGTTTCTACATCAATGATGTCGCTGTATTCGTCATATTATTTTTCATCTTGAACTGTCGTTACTTGTTCTTCGGAACAAGTCTCTTTCTTCTTTGCTTGTAGGGGATTATGTACGTGATATTTCCTACAAGTCAAATGCATTAGTTGTATGGTTAGAAACATTTCATAAGGTATATTCATAATGAAAACTTCTAATGCATAAATATATGATCATGCAACTATTTTAGCCAATACAAAAATCATCCATATCTTACGAAAACTTTTCTAGATGCCTTCCATCTCTACCAGGACGACATTGAGATTGTGCACTAATCCAATATGTCAGCAAAGAGGTTTCATTCTAGATAAGTAGCAATGGAGAGTTGTATAACACCATGAGCTACATACCCATCACATGCATATTAGTAGTATATTGTTGTTAATGCAAACATTCTATCATGCATAATACATTAACTGAATATAAACAAATGCATAACAAAACAATATCATGAAATGACAATTGAATACTTATCTTTATTTGTTTCATGAGTAGACTCCTTCTTGAGCCTTCAGCTTCATCATCTTCTTCATTTGTAATAGCATCGTTTCTTATCCAAATGCTAAGATGGATAAGAGGTTCTTCAAGAGTTGAGTTATTCATATTCCTCATCGCTTGAGGGATCTTCTTTGGATGGTGAGAGCTTGATCTTCAGTTTCTCCCATCTTCTTTAGTTGAGCTTCTTTTTGTGTGTGCTCTTCCTAGATTCTACTGAAAGTAATGACTTCCTTCTGGCACACATTCCTCGCATGAATGAATCCCATGATCTTGGGAGACCATTCACGGTGGCTATCACCACTTCTACATTCTCCACTTCTTCTTCTTCTTCTACAAGTTGTTCTTTGATTTGAGAGACCCTTGTAAAGTATGACTGCATGGTCTCTGCATTCTGGATCTTCACATTCTTCAACTGGTTTCTTAAGGTCATATTCCAAATTATGTTCTTCCCTTCAAATAGCTTGGTCAAGGAATCAAACATCTTTGGTGTCTTTAGGGGAGACACTTGTGGTACAAGTTGATCCGTGACTGAATCAACAATGATCTTCTTGTGTAAGGCTTTGAGCCTCATCTCCCTCTGGAACTGGAAACTCTCTACTCGTGTAGGTGTCCAATTCATTTTCTTCAGAGAGATCAAATACTTCCATGCTTGGAAGTTGTCAACTTCACCAAGCTTATCATCAAGCTGATGTGATAGATTACTTTGAAATGAGAACCTCAAATACAAATAGCAAAATATTAGGTCCTACCGATTTGAGGTGTCCGTCCTAGTTTCGGAGCTGGGTAATCTAGGGTTTGTCAGAGAACCCTAATTTTCAAAATTTGGAATATTTTAGATCTGATTGGATATAAAGGTATATCTCTTCAAATTGAGCTGTCCAATGTACTCCTTTTCTGAAAACAGTGGAGGGAAGCTCCCAGAACAGGAAGCCCTAGTTTTCCAAATTCTTCTGCAGAAATGCCTGTTACTGTTTGTACGATATCTCCAAAATTACTACTCCTCTGTGTCTGAAATTTTTCACTGCGGTAGCCTCATGTGTCCCTGTTCCAAAACCATATGTTTTAGCAGAATTGGTTTCACCAATTGGGACTTATGGTCATTTTCCCAAGGTGACCTGTTACAGGACTGTTCAGAACAACGAAGTTGTACAGAATTCCATGTGTCACTGGTTCATCTTCTGAGTTTGAAAATTGGACCACAGAAATTAAAGTTTGTGCCCTTTCTAGAACATCTTCAGAAATCTCATTTTGACCTGTGTATCTCAATATATAGCAATTCTCCCCAGGTGTTTTGTTTAGGGATGAATTCCGGAAGAGGCTGGAACCCTAACTTGGAGGGATCATATCTCCCAGAATATAGCCGCTGTACATAAGGAAATTGGAAACAGTGTACATAAGGATTTTATATTTGGCCTCTGTAAGTTTTATCTCCTGAGCCTTCACCAATCTCAAGATATAGCGAATGTACCAAAACTTAGCAGTTTTAGGATTTACGGTTTTTCTAGCTCGGGGTCAAACTAGGGTTTGACTTTCCTGGAATTTCACCCAACCAAAAATCTTGATCCAGGTCTCTAAACTTCGATTTTGATGAGGAGAAAAATCTTATGCTGGGCTCACTAAAAAATTCCTCTTCTGCAAGAAGCCCTAATTTCCCACACCAAAACTGAAAATGCTCGGAATTGAATTCCACTTCGACAGAAAGATGTGCCCTTCAATGGAGAGTCATCCTAGCATACTTTTGCTGACGGATTGTGGAGAGATACCCAAAAATTAAGAAGCCCTAGCTTCTAAAGCTGCACAATGTCTTCTTCTCAGGTTAGCTCTGATACCATGTTAGATTTTTATCATTCAAGCTAGCATTATGATCTTAGCATCTTTAACCGAGAGAATAACATGCACAGCAATAAAACACAAGAGACAAGAGACACAAAGAATTTTCCTTGGTAAAACCATAAAGGAGAAAACCCCGTAGCTTCCTCAAAGATAGAATCAGCACCAAAAGTAAAACTCAAAAATATAAAGTTGATCTCCCGAAAGCAGCAGTCTCTCTCTTGTCCTGGAAATTTCTCCTCTCACTCATGCACCCCAATGAGTGAGTGTGTGTGTTGTAAATAGAGAGACTCATTCTCTATTTATATTCTTCCGTTCACTTTGAACCCACTCCAACATGTTGGCCTCACTTAATAATTACTTATTAGAGCCGAAATCTCTAGGAGTGTCTAATAACCCTAGTGCCCCACAACTTGTGGGGACTTTGCCTCCTCCGACCAACAAGGAGGTTTATCCTTAACACAATGGTGTGGAATATTTCCCTGACTTACAATGACTCACCTAGGGTCAACTTCTCTTGGATAGTCTAATAACCCTAGGGCCCCACAACTGCAGGGACTTTAACCCTTGACCAATAGGAGGGTTACCCACAATGACTTGACATGACTTTCACATTATAGAAACTTCCCGGAATAAACATCGGGGTATGAAATGACTCAAGTACATTAAAATTACATCCTAGAATAAACATCAGGTTACAAACATAAGATATACAGATGGATACATTTCGAAGATACAATTACATCAACAATATGGCCCAACGACGTTGGGCAAATGCGATGCACAGACTGGGTGGAGGTAGGGTGTCCAACCCCTACCCGACTGATTTCTTTCCATGGTGGCGGAAGTAGATAGTTGCCATCGATGATTACCCCTATGCAGGGATATATTTTTGGGGAGATCCCGACATGCACCACCAGGATCAACATACGATGACATTGGTAATAAATCCCAACCCTCTTTTTAAGTTTTTTTTTTGTGTTTTTTGATATGTGGAACCAAAAGACATGTTTTTATGTGACGACACATAGTGACAATCTATCATATGTATGCAGATGTAGGACCACGAAGGCCTGACGGTTTCCCTCGTCATAGATGGAGGGGATGAGGAGATGACATCATGGGTGTGGATGCGGAGCAGATGCTCCAAAGCATCCACACAAACTTTGTGTGGCTGACACATAGGGTACCCATGGCGGAAGTTGAGGACTTGCCTGAGGCCATGCAGCACCAGGTGGTGGGTGTACCATGAGAATGGGTGTGGTTGTTTCGACGGCTAGCTAGAGCCGTGGTGACTTTCCATGATCAAAACCCCCCTCCTCCTCCCCAGGCTTAGATACCTAGGAGTGATACATTTTTGTACTACTGTGTATTATATTTTGGTGGCTCGAAAGCCCCATTTTTGTATTATGACACTTATGTATTATGATGTCACATTTTGGATGTTTTAATGAAATTTTTTTATGATGATCGATTTTATTTATTTACATGTGTAAAAATGTATGTTTGTGATGAGCTTATGGTCGGTGAAACAAATGCCAATCTAACACATAGTTAGCATATGAGTCCGCAACTTGATTATAAATTCTTGGAACATGTATGTATGTTATGTTGTCAAATTTTCATTCTAACAATCTCACACATAAGAATCTCCATAATAATGTTGGATCCCTAACATGATATAAGCCATTCAACTGTGACACTATTAACTGCGAATCAAGATGTACCTCAAGAGAGAGAACACCATGCAAAATGGCATCTCGTAGAAGCTCGATAATGACACTATATTTAGTAATATTGTTTGAAGAGGGCTGTAAACATATGCCTTCTGAAGACAATACCTAACCCGTAGGAGTATAAATCACCCAAGCAGCAGAGGCTGAGTGTTGAGTGTGACGGCTAGCACCATTAACGAATCCTATATAGATGGAAGACTCCATTGACATTTGCCATAAGAAACGAAAGCTAATCAACAAACCCAATCACCATAAGAAAAACATAACTATGCAAAATACTGTATAATAATATACAATAATCAGCCTTGGCTGAGGATCATGCATAGTACTTTTTAAGATAGAGCCCATTTCTAGGCTCCGCCAAGGTTGTCCCCTCGCAATCTACTAGCTCATAGGTGCCCTTCTCTAACACATGTTTGACAACGTAAGGACCATGCCACATGGGGTTAAACTTTCCTGCCCCCAAGGGTTCTTCAGCCTGATCCCACAAAAAGACCAAATCTCCTTCACTAAACTTCCTCGGGCGGACAGATTTATCATACTGGACCTTAATGCGATGTTTATTTACTTCTAGAGCCACTAAGGCATCTCGACGCTGCTCATCAAGTTGTTCTAAGTGGACCAAACATTCCTCCAATGGGGAAGTGTCTGGTAATATCTCTATGGCTAGCTTCAATGAAGGGAATTCGCATTCAACTGGAAAGACAGACTCCACTCCATGTACAAGCTGATATGGAGAAAAACCGGTGGAAGTATTAACCTCGGTTCTATAAGACTACAAAGCAGGATATAACATGATATGCCAGTTGGTCTTGCTTTGTGCGATGGTTTGTTAGAGAATGGACTTAAGTGATTTATTCACTGCTTCAACCTGTCCATTCGCTTGAGGGTAATAAGAAGAGGAATGCTCCTGCTTATACCCTAACTTTGTGGCCAACTCTTCCATCATCTGATTCTGAAAGTGCCTACCATGGTCAGTGACAAGCTCCTTCGGAATACTGAACTGAGTAATGATCTGGTTGAATATGAAATGCACGGCTGTCTCACTGTCATATTTAACCATGGGCATAGCCTCAGCCCATTTCGTGAAATAGTCAATAGCCACTATAATATGATGATGCCCCCCAGCTAAAGTTGGGTTGCAATCCATGAAATCAAGCCCCCACTTAGTGAAGGGATCAATGGTGATAATCGGATGTAACGAGGCAAGATGTGAGCACATATTGCATGTAAACACCTGGCAGGGGTGGCACTTATTGATTGCATTGACACAATCTTTAAAGATCGACAACAAAAAATAACCCACTCTCAATATTTTTTGGGTTGTAGAAGGCCCAGATAAATGACCACCACACGCCCCTTCGTGGAAATCATTCAGCACAAGCTTAGCCTCCTCATGAGTTAAACAACGATGTAAAATGGAATCTACCCCACGACGGTACAATGTGTTATCCACTATAAGGTAGTTCTTGGATACGTGACGTAACCATCGTCATTCATCCCGTGAAAGGTGAGTAGGGACCTTCAATATTTGTAAATATATGATGATATCCCCATACCATGGATCCAAATTCAAGATTAGGAAAATGTGCTCATCGACAAACGTATATTCACAAACTTCCTCCTCCTCCTCGCTTGGGAAATCAGATATAAGCTCCGCAAAAATCAACGATTTTTTTCAATTTTGCTAAAACAAACTCGAGATCGAATTCTTGCAAGATGACAATCCACTTATTATACTTTCCCTTGATCATCCTTCTAGTGAGGACGAACTGAAATGGATTGACATGGGCTACCACCAAGGTCTGGCAAAGGAGAATATAGTGTCTCAACCTTTGAACCGCATGAACGGTAGCTAAGGTAAGTTTCTCCACATGGGAATAATGGATCTCCACATCTATAAGGTTTCGGGTCAAATAATATACAACATTCTCATGGAGCTCCTCATCCTCTTGAACCAAAACCATACCAATCGTCTCCATGGACGCGACCACATAAAGAAAAAAGTCACGGCTATAGTCCGGCGGACTAATCATGGGGGCCGATGCTAAGGCTCGTTTAAGTGCATCAAAGGACTCCCGGGCTTGCTCATCCCAACAAAAGGTAGTGTCCTTCTTCAAAAGGCGCATAAAGCCTCTAGTCAAATTGGTAAAGTTAACCATGAATCTTCGTGAGAAATTTGCCATGCCTTGCAAACATTGAAGATGTCTAATGTTTCTCGGGGGAGACAATTGAAGTATTGCCTCAACCTTTGAGGGATCAACTCTTAGACCCTCCCTAGAGACAATAAACCCTAATAAGCAACCAGACTTCACATAAAAGATGCATTTATGAGGATTTAACCTAACCAAATAATGGCGGCATATTTCAAACACTAATGTCAAATGGTAGGAATAACGCATCCTTTGACGAGAATGAGTAGAAAGGTCATCCAAAAATACTTCAATAATCGATTTGAGATCATGGAAAATCAAGGTCATAGCCTGCTGAAATGTGGCTCTGGAATTTTTAAGGCCGAAAGGCATCTTCCGATATGAAAAGGTACCCCAAGGAAAAATAAATGCAGTTTTATGTTGCTCCTTGGGTTTGATCTGTATCTGATTGTATTCGAAAAATCCATCCATAAATTAAAATACCTCGCTTCCCACATACTCATCCAAAATTTGATCAATAAATGGTGTGGGAAACTTATCCTTAGGACAGGCACGATTCAAGTCACGGAAATCAGTGCATATATGGATCACTCCCTGCTTCTTATCAACCGGAATGGAGTTTGAAACCCACTCCGTCAAGGGAATGGGATAGATAAAACCGGAATTTAACAACTTTACTATCTCATCCTTAATCGTGGGTGCTTTTCTAGGATTCACCGCATGCAAGCGTTGTTGAACATGCTTAGCATTGGGATAAGTTTTAATTTCATGGTCAACAATGCGAGGGTTGAGGGCCTGGCATTTCCTCGTATGACCAAGAAAAGACATCATGAAACTCTTTGAATAGCTCGCTATATTCTTGAATCTTAGCATGGGAACATTCTGCCCCAATATAGACATTCTCAATCTTGCCAGGATCGCAAGAGATATTAATAGGGATGGTAGGAGATATATTCGCCATGTTTTCATCATCCATAGGACCAGGAGAAGTCAATGGAACCACGGGACTACCAATTCTCTCACTAAGAATCTCCCTAAAGTCTTCACACTCCAAATGGTCAAGCTCAGGAAGAAAATAAGATCTATGATGTAACTCTTCCCAAGGTGGCTCAACCCCAGACATGGCCTCAATAATAGCTTCATCTGATGGAAAAACACTATCAAGGAAATCATGTGTGTGAGAAGACTTAACTGCCCATGCAGGAAGCACATATGGGTCCTCCTCCTCCATTTACGAAGAGGAAGGACTAGGCTCTGCAACACATTCAAGATTTGCTTGATATTCTACCATTGCTATAGGCAACAACATGTCCGTTTCGATAGGCTTACTCGAAGGACTCAGTGTAGGAAGGATCCAAGGATCTTCCATATGGGTAGTGTGAAAAGACACTGATCTCAATGAAGACGAAGCCCCATCGGAGCTAGACCCAATCATTAGAACGGGTGCAGGAAAACTAAAGCTTCCCATAATGGATGGATACATGCCAACACCCACACTCCCAGTTGCTAGCTGAGAATGATCAATAATTGGGATAGAATCTCCCTATGATGCAGTAACACTCGGATTTTTGAATGATGTCTGATCAATCGTAACAATATTCCCATTAAATGGAAAGCATACAACTTGAAATAGAGAAGAAGCTATGGCTTGCATACTATACATCTAATTCCTACCCAGCAACAGATTGTAGTCAAGGGGCGCATCAACCACCTCGACCTCGATTGCAACGGTCTTCCCTCCCAAATGGACCTTAAGAGAAGGAAGAATTCTGTGCGGCTGAAACGATATACCATCAAAAGCAGTCAACATGTTAGCGGATTTAGACAGCTAGGGGGAACCCAAACCCTTCCAACATGACAAATAAATCACGGAAGCAGTAGCGCCTTCGTCAATCACAGTGCGCTTGACAGTCTTGTTAAGACATTCTACATGAATCAAGAGAGACACATAGTAAGGCAAGTGAGGCTATAGTCCCGCGGTTTCAAATTTGATGACGGGGAAAGAGTTATCATCGTTAACACCAAGAGTAGAAAGCAAAGCCTTCCTTTGCGAAGGACAACTCTGAAGTACTTCAAGTGCAGACATTGCACAAGGAGTGTGGCCCAAATCCTCGACAACTGAATAGTCCTGGGTGTCTCGGGCATCAGGATTGTGTCCCAAACGCTTTAGGAACCCCTTAGGAATGCGAGGTGTGACTTCAGTTTTATCCATAGGGTTTTCAATACGCAAAGCACTCCCAGGTGGAGAAGGTTCCTTTCCAAGGTCTGGTTGTGACGAACCATAGTCCTTCACACGAGTCACAACCTTTGTAGCACGCACCATATTGTTGTAACCATGACCATTACTGGCTTCTGGCAGATCTTGATATCCATTAGAATGATCATGGGTCCTCAAGTTCATGTTTTGATTATGTAGTAAAGGGTTGGTCAGCACAGCTGGGCCCTATGCTATGAACCTCGAGGCATCTTCCATATGAGGGCACAAGTGAGTGAGGTGGTCATCCTTACACGACTTGCAAGGAAAATTAAGCTTACGTTTAGATTGCTTGTCCCCCCCATCATTGTGGGAATTCTTGTCATTAGAATTGGCATTTTCATTCCTATTCCCACCCTTATGATTGTTCTTACCCTTTTTCTTATTCCTTCCAGGTTGCTGGTTACCCTTCTGGTTCGACGATTGCACCGAAAGCACATTCATCGTTTGGGTGGGTTGAGATGAAGCCGTGGCTTGTCCCTAGGTAGATTGGTTGATAGACAATTGAATCACATGTTGCACAACTAAATCCATAGGTTTGGTACTTGTAAAACCCACAATGCCATCGGCATGTGGTCCAGGTTTGACCTTAGGGTCGAAACTAGAACGCGGAGCATTAGGAATGATCTCATATATCAATCCGGGTTGAGCATAAATCAAATCCAATTCCTATGCCCTAAAAATGGCTTGTTCTTCATTCTAAAATCCGGACGTAGAAACATCCTTCGCTATATAAGGTAGTAATGATTTAAGGAACCACTCGAGGAGAAACTCTAGCGGTATGAAAGATTTAATCAATCTCTTCCGTCTACGCCACTCTTGGATATGGTCTGAGATATGTGTGGCTTTGTCTTGCTGAAATGTCGACAAGAGTATTGTACTAACGTCATAACGCACTGGTAGTTGGAAGTGATTAAGAAAATTCATAGCTAGGTCATCGAACAAAACGAATGCCCCCCTAGGCAACTCTATGTACCATTTCACTGCAGGCCCGGTGAGGGTGCATTGGAACAACCTTAAACGGATCGAATCATCATGTAAGGAATTAGAAGAGCACCAAAGGTGAAATGTAGTAACATGTTCACTAGGATCTTCTCCTGGTTTGCCCTCGAATTTGGGAATGTTTGAGGGAAGCTTGGTAGGGACAGCCAGCCAAGCTGGGTCATGAGATACCGGATCGTTCGTTAGTCTCGACAAGTCAGGTAAATTTAATGTTGCAAGGAAAGGGAGCCTAGGTTGAGCAGGTCGATGCCACGCTCCCTGATAGTTTTGATTCACATAAGACTGATTACCGTAAGTACCATGGCCATGGCCATAGTATCCTCCTCCCGTTTGACTCGTGTAGGGTGGCATGGAAGCACAATAATGTGGTGTACCTTGACTATTTGGGGCTACAAAGCCATAATTCAAGGAGTAAGCGAGTTGCTGATACCCGTACCCATAAGGTGAATAACTCTGTGCATACTGCGGTCCATAATATTGTCCATGAGAAGCTCCATAATATGTCCCATGGGATGTCCCATGAGAAACTCCATAAGTAGGAATATGGGGAACTCCCTGCGATAGACCATAGGATGTTCTAGAAGTAGGAATATGACCTCTTGAGACAACAGGAGGTACTTGATTCTGAGACACGATTACGTGAGTAGCAGCAGTATGAACATGACTAGTAGCAACATTCCATCCCAAAGGACCACGTGAATGAGGGATAGGAATAACATTCAAAGAACTAGGAATAGAGGACGAAGGGACATATGAAGTGATGTAAGTGGTATTCCCTATAGTCACTCGTCTTGGTTCCGGTATCCTAATAGGACTACTAACACTAGGTCTAGGACGAACATGTGATGTAGCCTCCACCACCGGGATGGAGGGTGCAATGTGACTCATGCTCCCAAATCTCTCCACATGGAAAGGAATAGGAGTGCCCCCAGGTGTAGTGTTAGGTTCAAACTCCAACTCGGCATGGTGTGCCATATCATGTGCAGGGATACCAGACATGCCATAACTAACATAACTAGTGCTCGTAGGTTCATGATTAGTCTCGTCACCCCGCATCCAATACCAACGACCTGTGAATGAGGGATCATACCTAGAGTGTGTAGGTATATCATGTGAAGGATCGTACCTAGAGTGTGTAGGTATATCAGGTGAAGGATCATATACAGGAGTAGGATCTTCTTCCCCAACCTCATGAGGTGGAGAAGACAACTCAAGAATTTCATCTTCATGATCTCCCATCGTGTGTGAATCAATGTGAGAAGTAGTCTTCCTGGACTGTTTGTTTCTCTCTTCCAAAGGAGGAGGAGATGTAGAAGTCGAAACTCCTACTAAACGACGAGAACGATGAAGTGCCGCACCCAAATCCACAATGATTCAAAAAATGAAAAAGACTCTTCTAATTACACAAACCCTAAGCAAGCTAGCGTGCATAGAGCATACACCTATATAATCTAAAGCCAATCACAAGCAAACAAGGGTAGGATATGTGAGCTCCCGAATGAAGCAGGTATGCCTCGCCTAAGAGAGGCTTGAGACTCCTATACACAACAAGTGGAGGTTCGTAACCAATTATTGTGGCCCTCAGTTTCAACGCATATAGCGACTGTGCTGTCCGACCCCAACCTGGCTAGGACATCTGCAAAATAACCCCTGCGAAGTACCCCTCGATAACCTAGGTAAGGCAACTAATGTCACCTTAATATAATTAATGCTCAGGCGGATAGTCGCAGGTGGGATTAATCATATGGGAAGGGTAGCAAATCTTGAAACTCTTGAAAGAGCCCCCAGATATGAATACAATCCTGGAAATATCTCAAGTGCTACTCAATTATGACTAGGGGTCATCCCAATCAATAACCGCTCACACTACCTCGTGCTTAACTACCTTGTAAGAGGAGGATCCTGATAAACACTAGTTATACCAAGTAATTTCACACTCTCACCTGGACAGACACATACATGTTGTTGTTTAGTGGTCTTGGAGAATTTACTTACAATGAACTATTCCAAGACCCTAAAACCTAATCTTGTTGGTGTACCTTATAAAAAAATAGTGTAATCCATTTTAATGAAGCGTTGATTTTATTTGGCTTATTACTCAAAAAGGTAGATAATCGTGCAACCAATGGTGTTATGACGCAACATGAAGTAAAATGCACACCTAACAATCAATGCAAATGCATTGTGTCAAATGAAAAAAAAGGGCATGCTACTACGTGAAATGCAAAATTTCCTTCAAATATCAAATGCAATCATTCCTATATGAAAGCCTGACTAATACTTCTCTAAGCAAACCTAGTGCAAGTACAATGCAAAATGCAAAGTGCAATGATGCATAATGATGCAAAGAAGCAAATATTTTTGGATTTTTTGAATAAAAATGAGATAATAAAGAAAAAGAATGACTCTACTAGCCGCAGACTTTGCAAGCACTATCAAACAGCACCCACGCAAAGTAATAAGGTAAAATATACCTAATGCACTAATCCCAAAACAAAAAATCGAAAATGAAATGACAAGAACATTCTTAAAAAAAAAAATTTACCCTAAAAAGCGTCTCTGGTAAGAAACAGATGTGTATACAGACTCTAGAAGCATCTAAGGAGACTCCGCAATCATCAAAACTCACCCAGCAACACTCAATCTTCCTCTAAAAGGCAAAACTCAGGGCATATGTGAATGTGTGCAAAAAACCAGCATATATACGCCGATATCTCAGTCAAAACCGCGTGTACATGCGACTGTGAGGCAAAAAATCACGTACAGGAAGATAAAGAGATAATAATGAATGCAAACAGATAAGCTGAGACAAAATTCACTCTTGTCAGACACTACCAGGAAAACATGCCCCCCATACCCAACTTAGAAACAAAGAAATTAGAGCAATTCAAGAACATTGAATGCCGATAAAAAAAACCCAAAGGAAAAATGACTAAAAACTCCCCAGCGGAGTCACCAATTCTATTGGTACGTGGCCCAAGGACATATGCAACTAAGTATGATGCTTACTTAATAAATGGGTGTATATTTCATGTTAAAATCCTAGAAAATGTCAGGGCCACCCAAAATAGTGGTGTGTGCATAGATGCACAAACATTAATGAGATCAAGTGCAAAGGATAAAATTCTATACATCAAACGAAAACATATTATGGAGTGATTCAAGAAATAATGTTATTGGACTATTATTTGGTGCAGTATCCATTGGTCAAATGTGATTGGATAGATGTACAGAAGAAGAATGGAATGAAAGTTGATGAAATAAGTTTCACCATGGTGAATCTGAAGAGATGCTTAAGTAAGGATAGAGTGCAAGATGATCCATTTATTCTAGCATCACAAGCGAAACGGGTATTTTATGTACAATATCCGGTAGAGAATGACCAGTGTGTAGTTTTGACATGCCCTCCAAAGGGAACAAGAAATTGTAATAGATATGAATTGGAATATGCAGATTTATCAAGTGTTGCATATTTTGAAGGGATGAAATGCAAAGAGGATGAAACTATAGGTGATGGTGGCATGGATTATGTTCGACAAGATTGTGAAGGCACATGGTTGAATGTTGTTCAGTGAGTAGCATGCATGATTATTTATCAGTTCTCATTTAAGTTGTTTATGTGAAAATTTATATCTTAGATTATTACTTGGATTTACCTTTGATGCATATATTTTTTTGTTTTGCTACTGTTTATGCGTGGATCTTATCTGTTTTATTATGTTATGTAAATTTCATTTATTTTTACAGTAGATAGAATGGGTGTGGGGAATTGAGAGTGATGTGAGGGAGGCGAGGGGCCATATGAGCTTCAACCTTCATGTGGTTGGCCCTGTTTAGTAGAGAAAAAGATATTCTTGAAACCAAGAGAAGCTCATTCAGGTATTTTCATTTCGTTTTTTTACAATTTCATATATGTCATGCCTTTTTTTACATTTCTATTAATGGCTTATATGAACATACCATTTTTTCATGATATATGCAGGTCTTCTCAATGGAAAGGAATATATATAATGACAATTTGTATCGTTCTCTAATGCACATTTGTAAGTTATCACCATAACAAATTTGTCAATTAGATATCTTATTTCTGTTTCATTGATTATAACGTGTTGATTTCTTCTTTTTAATTACAATTTCACTTGTCTATTTTATGAAATGATTTTATTACATATTTGTTGAAGGAAATAAGTTGATTACAGGATAGTTATTGACCGCAAGCAGGTAATGTAATGAACAATATTGAAAGTATTTTATTACAACATAAATAATTACAACATATTTATTACAACCATAAGTATACCCGATTGAGGGTGTGAAATGTTTGTGTAAAGCATAGAGGACAAGATCATCTGACTTTATTGGCATTAGAGATGAACTTTGAGATATAGATCCTTATTATCAATACAATTTCAACATGCATTGGGAGTATCACCTATAGGTTTCCTTTTAGGCATTGGGAGTATCACCTATAGGTCTCTTGAAGCTTCCCTAACCACTATTAAAGGATTTTACATGATGTAGTTAGCAATCCCATTGACTAATTTTTAGTTGTTTGTGGCCATTGGTGGTAAATGCCTTTTATTTTAAGACATTAATATAAAACTATATAAGAATTGTATCTGTTGAAATATTGTAACTTCGAAGAATATTCTATATGTATCTTTTTGTGGTCCCCGATGATCCTACCGGGAGAACCACTTGTATTACATTGTACCCGATGATCCTAATCAGAAGAACTAATAAGAGTCATGAGGTAGTCCCCTCTAATTGTAAAGGTGGGTCATCAGTACCCCAGTGTGGTTACTTGAGCCTACATGTGTAAATCGAGCCTACATGATTTAACTTGAGCCTACATGTCAAATGGGTTAACTTAAGTGAACGGATGAATATAAATAGAGGTATAGTGCTCCTCATTTGAGACACACACTCTCACTTGTGTAGCGCATTAGTGGAGAAGAGAAGTAGCTGGAGAAGGAGGAGGATCAGGCTTTGATCTCCTTGCTAGTTTTATCTTTTATCTTTTTGGGGCATCTATATTGAGGAAGATTTTGCTGGCTTTTTCCCAGGATAAATCTTTGTGTTCCTTTTGTATGGTTGTGCTTGTCTATCTTTCAGTGGTCCTGTTTATATGCTTTTGTTATGAAAATGAAATGAAATACTAATGTCTTAGCTAAGCATATGGAAATTTAACATCGTATCAGAGCTAACATGAGAAGAAGACATTGTGCAGCTATAGAAGCTAGGGATTCTTATTTTTTGGGTCTCTCTCCACAATCCATCAGCAAAAGTATGCTAGGATGACTCTCCATTGAAGGGCGCATCTTTCTGTCAAAGCGGAATTCGATTCCAAGCATTTTCAGTCTTCGATGTGGAAATTAGGGCTTTCTACAGAAGAGGAATTTTTGAGTGAGACCAGCATAGGATTTTTCTCCTCATCAAAACCGAATTTTAGAGACCTGGATCAAGAAATTTGGTTGGGTGAAACTCCAGGAAAGTCAAACCCTAGTTTGACCCCGAGCTAGAAAAACCCTAAATACTAAAACTGCTACATTTTGGTACATTCGCTATATTCCAATATTGGATAAGGATCAGGAGCTGAAAATTTTAGGGGCTGAAGATAAAATCCTGATGAACTCTGTTTCCAAAATTCATCCTCAGATTCGCTGTATTCCAGGAGATATGTTCTCTCCAAGTTAGGGTTCCATCCTATTCCAGAATTCATCCCTAAACAGGACACCTGGGGAGAATTGCAATATCTTGGGCTATAGAGGTCCAAATGGAATTCCTAAAGATGTTTCAGAAAGAAAATGTACTATAATTTCGGTGGTCCAAATATCAGACTCAGAAGATGAACCAGTGACATGTGGCATGCCATACAACTTCGTTGTTCTGAACAGTCCTGTAACAGGTCACCTTGGGAAAAGGATCATAAATAAAAAATGGTTAAACCAATTCTGATGAAACATACGGTTTTGGATCAGGTACATGTGAGGTTACCTCAGTACAAAATTTCAGACACAGAGGAGCAGAAATTTCGGAGATATCACAGAAAGAATAATAGGCATTTCTGCAGAAGAAATTGGAAAATTAGGGCTTCCTGTTCCGTGAGCTTCCCTCCACTGTTTTCAGAAATGGAGTAAATTGGACAGCTCCATTTGAAGAAATATATATTTCTATTCAATCAGATCTAAAATATTTCAAGTTTTGAAATTAGGGTTTCTGTGACAAACCCTAGATTAGCCAGCTCCGAAACCAGGACGGACACCTCAAATCGGTAAGGTCTAATCTTTTGCTATGTTCATTTGAGGTTCTCATTTCAAAGTGATCTATCACATTAGCTTGATGATAAGCTTGGTGAAGTTGACAACTTCCAAGCCTAGAAGTATATGATCTCTCTGAAGAAAATGGATTGGACACCTACAAGAGCATAGAGGTTCCAGTTTTAGAGGGAGATGAGGCTAGAAGCCTTTCACAAGAAGAACTTGCTCAAAGCCCAGAAGATCATTGATGATTTAGTCACGAATCAACTTGTACTCAAGTGTCTTCCCTAAAGACATCGATGGGGTTTGATTCCTTGAATAAGCTATTTGAAGGGAAGAACATAGATCAGAATATGACCTTAAGAAACCAGCTGAAGAATGTGAAGATCCAGAATGCAGAGACCATGCAGTCATAAGGATCTCTCAAAGAACAACTTCAAGCGGGGAAATAAGAAGTGAAGAATGCATAAGTGGTGATGGCCACCTTTAATGGCTTCCCAGGATCATGGAATTCATTCATTCAAGGAATTTGTTCCAGAAGGAAGTGATTACTTTCAGCAGACTTTGGGAAGAAGAAGAAGTTCGTCTCTAAAGATCAAGCTCTCATCTTCCAAAGAAGATCCCTCAATCAATGAGCAATATGAAGATCTCAAATCTTGAAGAACCTCTTATCCACCTCAGCATTTGGATAAGAAACGATGCTATCATGAATGAAGAAGACGATGAAGCTGAAGACTCAAGAAGGAGCATACCCATGAAACAAATAAAGATAAGTATTCAATTGTCATTTCATGATATTGTTTTGTTATACATTTGATTATATTCAGTTGATGTGTTATGCATGATATATTGTTGGCATTAATGACTGCATACTACTAATATGCATGTAAGTAGCTCATGGTGCTATACAACTCTCCATTGCTACTTATCAAACCTCTTTGCTGACATATTGGATTAGTGCACAATCTCAATAATGTCATGGTGGAGATGGAAGGCATATAGAAAGTTTATGTGAATGTTGTATTGACTAAACAGTTGCATGATGCATAAGAATTTGTCGTTATGCATATGTTTTATGAAATAGTTCTAACCATGCAACTGGTGCATTTGAATTGTAGGAAAGGTCATGTACAACCTCCTTCAAGAAAATAAGGATGAGAATTGTTCCGAAGAACAAGTGATGACAATTCAAGATTCACTCCAATAAACATGAATCTGAAGCTCCCAGGGTCAGAGACACCATGACGGAAGAAAGAGCTTCAGAGAGAGGTAGATCCACCTTGAAGGATGAAGACCACCATGGGTACAAGAGATAACTCAAGATGAAGAAAAGAATGCTATGAAAGAAGCTATGATCAAAGAATAATAGTTGATCATGGGGAATGATGTATACGATATGATGGAACCAGTGTACAAAGCAAGGTTCATGATTCTCCCCAGAAAGAATAGAATATGACTGACATACCCTATTGACCAGTATATATCAAGAATAGAACCACCTGTACAGAATGAAGAGGGAAGATGATACTCCACTTCAGGGGGAGTGACTACAGAAAATTATATCTGAGTTCGACATGGTACGACATGATGGATAGCTTTGTGATGGATCGAGACTTTACCAAGAGTAAAGTGGGTTCCAACCTTCAAGGTTGAATACAGAAGACTAGGATATGTTGATGACCTGAGAAGACAAACTCATAGAAGATGTTATGATACTAGAATGATGTTTGGGATATAGTAATCAAACCAGAAAGCAAGAATGTGGGATCTTCCAAATGGATTTGCAAGATAAGATATGTTGCTGATAGAAGTAAGGTAAGAGTTGTGGCTAGAGGTTTCTATCAGAAAGAGGGAATTAATTCTGAAGAGACACTTACTCCAGGAAGCAAGGTACACTTCCTTCAAAACTATCATGGTAGCTTCTTCCATGATGAAGTAAAGGCAAGCCTTCCTTAATGGTATGATTGAGGAAGAGTTTTACATTGAATAGTCACGAGGATTTGAAGTTGAAGACAAAAGGAATCAAGTATGCAAGTTGAAGAAGGCCTTCTATGGCCTGAAGCAAGCTCCCAGAGCTTGGTATGGAAGAATAGATAGTTTGTTGATGAGAATGGGCTTTGATAAGAGTAAAGTCGATCCTAACCCTTTCCTACAAGGTTGTAGAAGATGTACCTGTCATTCTATTACTATATGTGGATGACTTATTCTTGATAGGGGATGAGAAACAGATCATGGAAAGCAAGAAGAAACTAGCAGAATAATTTGAGATGAAAGACCTTGGGTTAATGCATTATTTCCTAGGTCTAGAAGTATGGAAAAGTTCAGAAGGAATATTTCTCAACCAGGGAAAGTATGTGGTAGAGATATTGAAGAGATTCAATATGTTAAAATGCAAAGTCATGGCCACACCCATGGACTCCAACCTGAAGCTATTAGCTGATGACTCATTAGAGTTAGTGGATGTGACTCACTACAGACAGATCATTGGGTCATTGATGTACTTAACAAATACCAGACCAAACATTTGTTTTGCTGTGAACACCTTAAGTCAATATCTTGTTCAACCAAGACGGGTTCACCTAGTAGCTGCAAAACATGTGATGAGATATCTGAAAGGGACTATAGACTTTGGTCTATACTATGATGGTAGCCATGAGTATAGATTGTATGGCTACACAGATGCAGATTGGGCTGGAAGTATCTCAGACAGGAAAAGCACATCAGGTATATGCTTTTGTTTGAGGTCTGCTATGAGTTCATGGTTTAGCAGGAAAAAGTCCAGTGTTTCTCTTAGCATGGTTGAAACAGAATACATAGCAAATTGCTCTACTAAGTTGTGAAGCCATATGGCTTCAGAAGATGATATCAGGTCTCTTTGACCTGAAGATGGACACAACAATGATTCTATGTGATAACCATAGTTGTGATGACAAAGAACCCTGTGTTCCGACGTAACACGTAGAAATCCGGTATTTCTACATACAAGATAAGATGAAGATGATGATACTGTAGATGCAGATGATGGTGATTTAGTATTTCTATACTGAATATAGAGATGATGATGTTTCAGTATTCCCATACTGAAGATATAGACGATGATGATTTCAGTATTCCCATACTGAAGATATAGATGATATTTCAGTATTTACATACTGTAGATATAGATGATGGTGATTCCATATTTCTATACTAAATATAGAGATGATGATGCTTTCAGTATTTCTATACTGAAGATATAGATGATGATGCTTTTAGTATTCACATACTGGAGATACATATGGTGATAGATCAGTATTCAGATACCGAAGATGTAGATGATGTACTAACGAAGCCTCTGCCTCAAGTAGAGTTCAAACACTTTCAAGACAAGCTTGGTGTTGTTCGGAAAGGCCTTCCTCGAAAGGGGGAGTAGTGATGTTGCAGTGGGATTGTATCATCCCTGGGAATTTTCCCTAAAGTGATCCAGAGACCTCGGTCCTCAAGAATGAAGAGGGATTGTATCATCCCAGGACATCTGTCCATAATAGATCCGGTGACCTTGGTCCTCGAGAACGTGGTGGGATTGTATCATCCCTGGGCACTTGCCCTAAAGTGATCCGAAGACTTCGGTCTTCGAGAATGAAGAGGGATTGTATCATCTCGGGACATCTATCCATAATAGATCCGGAGACCTCGGTCTTTGAGAATGAAGAAGGATTGCATCATCCTTGGACGTAAGTCCTAAAGTGATAGGGAGTGATTATCCCATAATTGTATCCGGTGACTTCGGTCGTCGAGAATGTGGTAGGATTGCATCATCCTTGGACTCAAGTCCTAAAATGATAGGGAGTGATTATCCCGTAATTGTATCCGGTGACTTCGGTCGTCGAGAATGTGGTAGGATTGCATCATCCTTGGACTCAAGTCCTAAAGTGATAGGGAGTTATTATCCCGTAATTGTATTCGGTGACTTCGGTCGTCGAGAATGTGGTAGGATTGCATCATCCTTGGACTCAAGTCCTAAAATGATAGGGAGTGATTATCCCGTAATTGTATCCGGTGACTTCGGTCGTCGAGAATGCGGTAGGATTGCATCATCCTTGGACGCAAGTCCTAAAGTGATAGGGAGTGATTATCTCCTAATTGTATCCGGTGACTTCGGTCGTCGAGAATGCGGTAGGATTGCATCATCCTTGGACGCAAGTCCTAAAGTGATAGGGAGTGATTATCTCCTAATTGTATCCGGTGACTTCGGTCGTCGAGAATGTGGTAGGATTGCATCATCCTTGGACTCAAGTCCCAAAGTGATAGGGAGTGATTATCCCGTAATTGTATCTGGTGACTTCGATCGTCGAGAATGTGGTAAGGATTGCATCGTCCTTGGACTTAGTCCTAAAGTGATAGGGACTAATTCTCCCGTAATCAATCCGGTAACTTCGGTTGTCGAGAATGTGGTGGGATTGTATCATCCCTGGACTTTAAGTTAAAAAATGATCCAAAGACTTTCTGTCTTTGAGTTGTGGATTGTAGGTTGTTGCTGATGATGATGATGACGTACTGATCGAAAGATCAGAGTATGATGATGATGACGTACTGATCGAAAGATCAGAGTATGATGATGATGACGTACTGATCTAAAGATCAGAGTATGATGATGACGCACTATGATGATGATGTTTCTGATCAAAAGATCAGAGTATGATGATGATGTTTCTATGTTGGTGATGCTACTGATCGAAAGGGCAAAGTATTGATGATGATATTGCTGATCGAGAGATCAAAGTACTGAAGATGTTGCTGCTGATCGAAAAGTCAAAAATGCTGAAGATGTTGCTGATCGAAAGGACAAAATGCTGAAGATGTTGTTGCTGGTCAAACAGTCAAAGTGCTGAAGATGTTGCTGATCGAAAGGTCCAAGTGCTGAAGATATCGTTGCTAATTGAAAGATCAAAATGCTGAAGATGTTGCTGATGATGAAGACTGAAGATTGAAGATGAAGACTACATGATGTTGAAAATCTTCCAATGATTTATAGATGTGTTACCCTGCTGATGTTGATGATGTCCCCTATCTCTACTCTTGTTGTTGTTGATGCTGCTATAGAATACCCTTCTCGTTAAGGGGGAGTGTTGAAATATTGTAACTTCGAAGAATATTCTATATGTATCTTTTTGTGGTCCCCGATGATCCTACCAGGAGAACCACTAGTATTACATTGTACGCCA
>LPNX010977091.1:367864-380578 GCA_001517045.1 Pseudotsuga menziesii | reverse complement strand
ATATATATATATATATATATTTGTAAATAAAAGGATTGTATTACTGCATAGTCACTTAACTACATTTTGAATAACAAATCCAAAAACCACCTACCTAGTTTTGACAAGATTTACATTCGTCCAAAAATAGAACCACCCATCATGAAAGCTTTATAAGGTTTCAACCCTTTCCCCTTATATATAGGGTATACTTATAGTATTTTAGGCCCCTGAGACTAACCTCGAAACGGGGCCAAAAATCAGTTACAACCATAATCAAACTCCTAACAAACTTAGACATGGCATATTCACATTGATTAATACATACAAAATAGAGAATATGGAGAGATGCACATGCTGGACTTAAACAATAATGCAACATCTACAGTTTTTAGGCTTTTCGGTTGTGAAAGTGATTGCTCGGGACACCTTTAGCGATTTTCTATTGAATTGGCTTGAGTTGTTTCTCCTCCTGTTGGGAATGCCACATGAACTTCTGCTTCTGGACCTTTTATGTTCATTCTATGTTTGATGACATATTATGCCTGTGTTCACAATTAAAACTAAGTTTTATGTACCTTCTGTGTTCGACTTCTCGCCCGACACTTCTGTGTCCTGGTAACACTGTTGATGTATATGTAACTTCGGAATGTATTCTTATGTATTGTAACCCGATGTTTATTCCAGGATGTTTCTATTATGTATTTGAGTCATGTTGTCATGCCCCGATGTTCCTATCGGGAGGATTAATAATGTAAACAAGTCTTGTCAAGTCATTGTGTAAGTCCCCACAGTTTCAGGGCACTTGAGTTATTATACACTAATTAAGGTGTAGGCTCGAGTAAGTAATTGTTGGTTGGGTCGACATAATTAAGTGCACTTCAAGTGAGCGGAAGAATATAAATAGAGAGTGAGAGTCTCTCTATTTATCACTTGTACATCACATCACTTACTCTCTCAAGTGTGGCGCACTAGTGAAGAAGGAAATATACCGGGACTAGAAGACTACTGCTGTCGGGAGTGCATCTTACTGTTTTGGGGTCTTACATCTTATGGTGATTCTATCTTTGAGGAAGTTGTGGGGTTTTCTCCATTTATGGTTTCCCCGATCAAAACTCTTTGTGTCTCTTGTCTCTTGTGATGTGCTTATGTTTTATTGCTGTGCTTGTTATTCTCTCAGTAAAGATCCTAACATAATGCTAGCGTAAATGTTGAAAAACTAACATGGTATCAGAGCTAACCTGAGAAGAAGACATTGTGCAGCTGCAGGAACTAGGGATTCCTAGTTTATGGATCTTCCTCCACATATTTTCAGCAAAAGTATGCTAGGATGACTCTCCATTGAAGGGTGCATCTTTCTGTCGAAGTGAAATTCAATTTCAAGCATTTTCAGTTTCGATGTGGAAATTAGGGATTTCTATAGAAGAGGAATTTTTGAGTGAGACTAGCATAGGATTTTTCTCCTCATCAAAACCGAATTTTAGAGACCTGGATCAATAAATTTGGTTGGGTGAAACTTCGGGAAAGTCAAACCCTAGTTTGACCCTGAGCTAGGAAAAACCCTAAGTACTAAAACTGATAAGTTTTGGTACAGTCGCTATATTCCAAGGTTGGCGAAGTCTCAGAAGCTAAAACTTATAGGGACTGAAGATAAAATCTTGATGAACACTGTGTCCAAAAATAAGCTCAGATTCTCTGTATTCTGGGAGATATGATCCCTCCAAGTTAGGGTTCCAGCCTCTTCCAGAATTCATCCATAAAAAGGACACTTGGGGAGAATTGCAATATCTTGGGATACAGAGGTCCAAATGGAATTTCTGAAGATGTTCTAGAAAGGTCACAGACTGTACTTTCAATGGTCCGAATATCAGACTCAGAATATGAACCAGTGACATGTGGAATTCTGTACAACTTTGATTTTCTGAACAGTCCTGTAACAGGTCACCTTGGGAAAAGGCTCATAAATCCCAAATGGTGACACCAATTCTAATGAAACTTGTGGTGTTGGATCAGGGACATGTGAGGTTATATTAATGCGAAATTTTAGACAAGATAATTCATAATTTCGGAGATATCACAGAAATAGTAACAAGAATTTATGCAGAAGAAATTGGAAATCTAGGGCTTCCTGTTCCGGGAGCTTCCCTCCACTGTTTTTAGAAAAGGAGTACATTTGAAAGATCCATTTGAAGAGATCTATTTGTCTATCCAATCAGATCTAAAATATTCCAAGTTTTGAAAATTAGGGTTTCTGTGGCAAACCCTAGATCAGCCAGCTCTGAAACCAAGACGAACACCTCAAATCGGTAAGATCTAATCCTTTGCTATTTTCATTTGAGGTTCTCATTTCAAAGTGATCTATCACAACAACTTGATGATAAGCTTGGTGAAGTTGACAACTTCCAAGCATAGAAGTATTTGATCTCTCTAAAGAAAATGGATTGGACACCTACATGAGTATAGAGGTTCCAATTTCAGAGGGAGACGAGGTTAGAAGCCTTTCACAAGAAGAACTTGGTCAAGGCCAAAGAAGACATCATGCTCATGCTGCAGAGGATGATGAACCATCTAGAAAGAGATCCAAATATGAAAGTGAAAATTCTTCAACTGAGGATGAATATGTTCTGATATCAGCTCTCACAGGTAACATTACTCATGGAAGTGATGATTGGATTATAGACAGTGGGGCTTCCAAACATATGACGGGATTCAAGGAATCCTTTGTAACACTGTCAGAACATGAATCACCTCACAAGGTGAAACTAGGAGATGACTACCAATATCCAATAAAAGGTAGTGGGGAATCTTCATACAAGCTAGACTCTGGTAAGTCTCTAACAATGAAAGAAGTATTGTTTGTTCCAGGACTCAAGAAGAACCTTCTCTCCATTTCAGCATTGATGCAAAAGGAATGCGGGTTGCATTCATAGATGGTCAAGTCATCATGTGGCCAAAAGGAAAGACTATCGATGATGCGATAGTGATTGGATAACAAGAAGGAGGCTTGTACAAATTGAAGGGCCATCCAGAACAAGCCTTGATCCATGAAATAGTAGATCCAAATGAGCTTTGGCATAGAAGGCTTGCACATGTGCATTACAGAGCACTACCTATTGCAAGCAAAGCTGTTGAAGGTCTTCCAGAATTTCAAGCTATTTGAAGGGAAGAACACAAATCAGAATATGACCTAAAGAAACCAGTTGAAGAATGTGAAGATCTAGAATGCAGAGACCATGTAGTCATAAGAGTCTCTCAAATCAAGAACAACTTGAAGCAAAAGTGAAGAATGCAAAAGTGGTGATGGCCACCTTGAATGGCCTCCCAGGATCATGGGATTCATTCATGCGAGGAAGTGTGCCGAAAGGAAGTGATTACTTTCAGCAGACTTTGGGAAGAGGAAGAAGCTTGACTCATAAGAAGAAAAGAGAAGATGGGAGCAATTGAAGATCAAGCTCTCACCATCCAAAGAAGATCCCTCAAGCGATGAGGAATATGAAGAACTCAACTCTTGAAGAACTTATTATCCTCCTTATCATTTGGATAAGAAACGATGCTACCATGAATGAAGAAGATGATGAAGCTAAATGATCAAGAAGCAGTCTACCCACGAAAAAAATAAAGATAAGTATTCAATTGTCATTTCATGATATTGTCTTGTTATGCATTTGTTTATATTCAGTTGATGTATCATGCATGATAGGAGGTTTGCATTAACGAAAGTATACTACTAATATGCATGTGATGGGTAAGTAGCTCATGGTGCTATACAAATTCTCCATTGCTACTTATCTAGAATGAAACCTCTTTGCTAACATATTGGATTAGTGCACAATCTCAATGTTGTCCTAGTAGAGATGGAAGGCATATAGAAAGTTTCAGTGAGATATGGATGAATGTTTTATTGGCTAAAGTAGTTGCATGATCATATATTTATGCATAAGAATTTGCTAGTATGAATATTCCTTATGAAATGTTTCTAACCATACAAATGCATTTGACTTGTAGGAAAGATCGCATACATAATTTCCTACAAACAAAGAAGAATGAAGACTTGTTTCGAAGAACAAGTGACGACAGTTCAAAGACAAAGAATAATATGACGAGTGCAGTGACATCATTAATGCAGAACCTTCCAGCCACCAAGAAGAAAGGGAAGACCAATTCAAGAAGAATGATGTCTGGGTGGAGTATCGAGACCTGAAGAGAAGTTCATAGTTCCATCATGCAGTAGATGGAAACATCATGGGATACAAAGCAAGATTCGTAGCACGAGGCTTCTCACGAAAAGAAGGCCTAGACTATGAAGAGACATTTGCAGCCAGTAAGAGTTTAAACACATACATGATGAGCCTGATGAAGATCTTAATCTTTGCTACAAGGTTGAAGATGTAAGTCTATACACTAGATGGTCACATAGAATATTAGTAGCATAGGAAGCTACTTTTCACTCTAGTACAGAATGTTTTCAGTGCATAGAGCACAGAAGACAGAGGGAGTATGATGCTCCGCTTCAGAGGGAGTGACTACAGAATATATTAAGGTTCGACATGGTACGACAGGATGGGCAGATTACTGATGACTCTAGTCTTTACTGAGAGTAAAGCGGATTCCAACCTTTGCTTCAAGGTTGAAGACGAAAGACCAGTGATTCTCCTGTTATGTGTTGATGCACTATTGTTATAGGTATGGAGGTGTGGCAGAGTGTGGATGGAATATTCCTTGGATAAGGGAAGTATGCAGTAGAGATCCTAAAGAGGTTTGGGATGATGGACTGCAAGACTATGACCACACCGATGGCATCGAACCTGAAGCTATTGAGTGATGCTTCATCAGAGATGGTTGATGCTACGATGTATCGTCAGATGATTGGGTCATTGATGTACTTGACGAACATGAGACCATACATTTGCTTTGCTGTGAGCAACTTGAGCCATTACTTGACAGATCCGAGGAGTGTTCACTTGACAGCTGCAAAGCATATTCTGAGGTACCTGAAGGGTACAGTTGATTATGGAGTCAAGTACGATGTGAATCAGAAGATTAACTTGGAGGGTTATGTTGATTCAGATTGGGCAGGCAGTGCCATCGATAGGAAGAGTACTTCAGGATTTTGCTTCAGTATGGGATCTGGTGTGATCTCTTGGTTTAGCAGGAAGCAATCCTGTGTGGCACTGAGTACAGCTGAAGCAGAGTATGTCGCAGCTTGTTCAGCTAGTTGTGAGGCAGTATGGCTGCGAAAGCTACTATCTGATATATTTGATCTCCAGTTGGATGCTACTTGTATATATTGTGACAACCAGAGTTGCGTGAAGTTGTCAGAGAATCCAGTGTTCCATGACAAGTCGAAGCATATCGAGATCAAGTATCACTATATCAGGGATATGGTGCAGAGAGGAGCAGTGAAGCTCCAGTATGTTGCAACGGAGGAACAGATAGTTGATGTATTGATGAATCCATTGGCTAGGCTGAAGTTCGAGTACTTCAGAGAGAGACTTGGTGTTCTCTAGATCGAGGTTCCCTCCAAGAGAAAGTGATGAGACCCATAGCCATTCTGACATGGTGAGAGGATTGGTTCCTTCCATGGTCAGATGTAAGGGCTGAGCCATTCTATCATGGTGAGAGGATTTCGTTCCTTCCATGTTAGATATGAGTGCTGACTGCCATTCTGGGAATGGAGGCACCTGGTCAGTTACCAGGAACACTCAGTCAGGGACTGAGAGAGCCATTCTGATGAGCAGTTTAGATGTAAGGGCTGAGACATTCTGTTCATGGCTAAAGGATTAAGTTCCTTCCATGGTAGATGTGAGTGCTGGCCATTTTGTCGAGTAGGACAGATGTAAGGGAAAATGCCACTCTTAGGGAGAGTGGAGGCGCCTGGTCCGTTACCAGGTAGCTCAGTCAGGGACTGGGGGCCATTTTGACGAGGGTGTAGGATTCAGTTCCTACCAGGTCATATGTGAGTGCACAAATCTTTCATCACTGTGGTAGGAAGGGTTCCAGCCTGGGTGAGAGTCGTTCATCATTGTGGTAGGATGTGTTCCGGCCTGGGTGAATGTGTGGAAATATTTCATCACTGTGGTAGGAAGGGTTCCGACCTGGGTGAGAGTCATTCATCACTGTGGTAGGATGTGTTCCCGCCTGGATGAATGTGCCATTCTGACGAGTAGGTCAGATATAAGTGCAGAGCCATTTCACAGATGTTAGTGATGTGATGTCCTATCATGCTGGTGAATGTGAGTGCTAGGCCTTTCTGATGTGATTGTAGTTTACTACATGATCAGATGTGAGTGCTGGGTGTGCCTTTCTGACGAGCAGGTCAGATGTAAGTGCTGGGAGAAGACCTACCTGGTGACTAGGCCTACAACCAGCATGAAAAAGGGCTAGCTCTGTAGAACTTCCTATGACGAGATAGTACACACATGATGATGACCAGAGGAGATCCAGATCGAGCTATGATCCAGATCCAGTTATGATGACTCCAAGAGATCCAGATCGAGTGATGATCCAGATCCAGTAGTGATGATCCAAATCGAGAGATGATCCAGATCCAGATCCAGATCGAGTGATGATCCAGATACAGTTCAGTGATGATGATCCAGATCCAGTGATGATGTTCTATGATGATCTAGATCCAGTGATGAATATGACTTGAAGATGAAGATGACTTGAAGACAAAGATGATCCAGTTGATACAGAGAAGAATATCAGTGCTGAAAATCATGTCGAAAGAATGCCTTCCTAGTTAAGAGGGAGTGTTGATGTATATGTAACTTCGAAATGTATTCTTATGTATTGTAACCCGATGTTTATTATGGGATGTTTCTATTATGTATTTGAGTCATGTTGTCATGCCCCGATGTTCCGATCGGGAGGATTAATAATGTAAACAAGTCTTGTCAAGTCATTGTGTAAGTCCCCATAGTTTCGGGGCACTTGAGTTATTATACACTAATTAAGGTGTAGGCTCGAGTAAGTAATTGTTGGTTGGGCCGACATAATTAAGTGCACTTCAAGTGAGTGGAAGAATATAAATAGAGAGTGAGAGTCTCTCTATTTATCACTTGTACATCACATCACTTACTCTCTCAAGTGTGGCGCACTAGTGAAGAAGGAAATATACTGGGACTAGAAGACTAATGCTGTCGGGAGTGCATCTTACTGTTTTGGGGTCTTACATCTTGTGGTGATTCTATCTTTGAGGAAGTTGCAGGGTTTTCTCCATTTATGGTTTCCCCGATCAAAACTCTTTGTGTCTCTTGTCTCTTGTGATGTGCTTATGTTTTATTGTTGTGCTTGTTATTCTCTCAGTAAAGATCCTAACATAATGCTAGCGTAAATGTTGAAAAACTAACATGGTATCAGAGATAACCTGAGAAGAAGACATTGTGCAGCTGCAGGAACTAGGGCTTCCTAGTTTATGGATCTTCCTCCACATATTTCAGCAAAAGTATGCTAGGATGACTCTCCATTGAAGGGTGCATATTTCTGTCGAAGCGGAATTCAATTTCAAGCATTTTCAGTTTCGATGTGGAAATTAGGGATTTCTATAGAAGAGGAATTTTTGAGTGAGACTAGCATAGGATTTTTCTCCTCATCAAAACCGAATTTTAGAGACCTGGATCAAGAAATTTGGTTGGGAAAAATCTAGGAAAGTCAAACCCTAGTTTGACCCTGAGCTAGGAAAAACCCTAAATACTAAAACTGATAAGTTTTGGTACAGTCGCTATATTTCGAGGTTGGCGAAGTCTCAGAAGCTGACCACGTCTAGAGGCTTTAGCGTGATACCCATTGGACAAGGAATTCCAGGCACCACTTCCGCGGGAGTGTTGCATTTTATTAGGACAACAATTCCAGACCAGCCTCAGAAGGTCTTTCTAATGTGATGAACATTCTTATGTTGACCTTAGTAGTGTTAGAACACTTCTATAATTTAATGAACATCTTTACCTTGATCGTTGGAGCCTTCTTAGCATGAAATCTTAAAAATGGAAGAATTTCAGAGTGGTGCCCATTAGCCACTAGAATAACTTGAAAAACAAGTTTCTCAAATAGAACAACCATCATGGATGTCATTTTAATACTCTCATGATTCTTGGCCAAATAACATTCAACCACCTTTGTCTCTCTTCAAAATTTACCCAGTCTATATCTTCGAATGGTTTCGACTATGGTGCTTATAAAGAGCTAGGTGGTTTAACTCAGCAATAGCTCCATCAAACTCTCACACATGGCATCACTGAGTAGCATGATGATAGCACGCTTGGTCACGTGGGTTTAGGATCTGATCCTTATGTAAATATATCATCCATGTCACCACTTTTTGTTACGATGTCATGCTACCAACTGCGGAAGTGACCTCTGGCTCCAATCTTCATCATCCCTTGGTTAGCTCATGGCATGCAGACCATTCATCGACTTCTCCTGGTGATGGTATCAAAATGTCCTTGATTTTCGTGCCTTAATCTGTGTGAGGGCCATACTCACCTTCCGTCGTTTGATCATTAGGGCACCTCTAGTTATCATATGCATGAAACAACGAACCTTTGGATTTCGGGAAGTGATCTACGTCATGGATTTGATTTTTGGTCATAGATCTATTTAAATGGCATCTGGACCTTCAATTACCTGTCACCTCTATCCTTTACGTACTCACCCCCAAAATGTTACTTCTTTGCATCTAGGATGAACGAAACTGCCTACAACTATGGCTCTTTGTCTTGGTTTTGGTTTTGATAGGGGCTTATTTGGATCCAAGATGAGTGTAATTACCTGTTGAAATATTGGAACTTTGAAGAATATTCTATATGTATCTTTTGTGGTCCCCGATGGTCCTATCGGGAGAACCACTTGTATTATCTTGTACCCCGATGCTTCTAATCGGAAGAACTAATAAGAGTCATGAGGTTGTACCCTCTAATTGTAAAGGTGGGTCATTAACACCCCAGTGTGGTTACTTGAGCCTACATGTGTAACTTGAGCCTACATGATTAACTCGAGCCCACATGACGGATGAGTTAATTGAAGTGAATGGATGAATATAAATAGAGGTGTAGCTCTCCTCATTTGAGCACACACTCTCACTTGTGTAGCGCATTAGTGGAGAAGAGAAGAGTAGCTGGAGAAGGAGGAGGATCAAGATTTGATCTCCTTGTTAGGGCATCTATATTGAGGAAGCTTTTGTTGGGTTTTTCCTAGGATAAATCTTTGTGTTCCTTTTGAATGGTTGTGCTTGTCTATCTTTCAGTGATCCTGTTTATATGCTTTTGTTATGAATTCAAAATGAAATACTAATGATCTAGCTTAGCATATGAAAATTTAACATGGTATCAGAGCCACCCTGAAAGAAGGCATTGTGCAGCTACAGAATCTAGGGCTTCTTACTTTTTGGTTCTCTCTCCACAATCGATCAGCAAAAGAAGGCTAGGCTAACTCTCCATTGAAGGGCGCATCTTTCTGTCGAAGCAGAATTCGATTCCGAACATTTTCAGTTTTCGGTGTGGGAAATTAGGGCTTCTTGCAAAAGAAGAATTTTTGAGTGAGCCTAGCATAGGATTTCTCTCCTCATCAAAATCGAAGTTTAGAGACCTGGATCAAGAAATTTGGTTGGGTGAAACTCCAGGAAAGTCAAACCCTAGTTGACCCCGATCTAGAAAAACCCTAAATACTAAAACTGCTAACATGTGATTTACCAAGAGTAAAGCTGATCCTAACCTTTATCTCAAGGTTGTAGAAGATGAACTTGTCATCCTGTTATTATATGTGGATGACTTATCTTTGACAGGAAATGAGAAACATGTCATGGAAATCAAGAAGAAACTAGCAGAAGAATTTTAGATGAAAGACCTTGGGTTAATGCATTATTTCCTAGGTCTGGAAGTATGGCAAAGTTCAGAAGAAATCTTTCTCAACCAGGGAAAGTATGCAGTAGAGATATTGAAGAGATTCAATATGTTGGAATGAAAAGTCATAGCCACACCCATGGACTCCAACTTGAAGCTGTTAGCTGATGACTCATCAGAGTTAGTGGATATGACTCATTACAGACAGATCATTGGGTCATTGATGTACGTAACAAATACCAGACCAAACATTGGTTTTGCTATGAACACCTTAAGTCAATATCTTGTTGAACCAAGACGGGTTCACCTAGTAACTGCAAAACATGTGATGAGATATCTGAAAGGGACTATAGACTTTGGTTTATATTATGATGATAGCCATGAGTATAGATTGTATGGCTACACAGATGCAGATTGGGCTGGAAGTATCTCAGACAGGAAAACCACATTAGGTAGATGCTTTTGGGGTCTGCTATAAGTTCATGGTTTAGTAGGAAACAATCCAATGTTTCTCGTAGCATGGCTGAAGCAAGATACATAGCAAATTGCTCTGCTAAGTTGTGAAGCCATATGGCTTCGGAAGCTGATATCAGGTCTCTTTGAACTGAAGATGGATACTACAATGATTCTATGTGATAACCAGAGTTGTGATGACAGAGAACCCTGTGTTCCGTTGTAACACATAGAAATCCGGTATTTCTACATACGAGATAAGATGCAGATGATGATGTTTAAGTATTCCCATACTGAAGATATATATGATGTTTCAGTATTTACATACTGTAGATGCAAATGATGGTGATTCCGTATTTCTATACTGAATATACAGATGATGATGTTTCAGTATTCCCATACTGAAGATATAGATGATGTTTCAGTATTTACATACTGTAGATGCAAATGATGGTGATTCCGTATTTCTATACTGAATATACAGATGATGATGTTTCAGTATTCCCATACTGAAGATATAGATGATGTTTCAGTATTTACATACTGTAGATGCAGATGATGGCGATTCTGTATTTCTATACTGAATATAGAGATGATGATGCTTTCAGTATTTCTATACTGAAGATATGGATGATGATGCTTTCAATAATCACATACTGGAGATACAGATGGTGATAGTTTAGTATTCACATACTGAATATGTAGATGATGATGGTTTGGTTGTTGATGTGCTAATGAAGCCTCTATCTCGAGTAAAGTTAGAACACTTTCGAGACAATCTTGGTGAGGTTCGGAAGAACCTTCCTCGAAAGGGGGAGTAGTGATGTTGCAGTGGGATTGTATCATCCCTAGGAATCTGCCCTAAAGTGATCCGGTGACCTCGGTCCTTGAGAATGAAGAGGGATTGTATCATCCCGGGACATCTGTCCAAAAGTGATCCGGTGACCTCGGTCCTCGAGAATGAAGAGGGATTGTATCATCCCGGGACATCTGTCCAAAAGTGATCCGGTGACCTTGGTCCTCGAGAATGAAGAGGGATTGTATCATCCTGGGACATCTGTCCAAAATAGATCCGGTGACTTCGGTTTTCGTGAATGTGGTGGGATTGCATCATCCTTGAACTTCGGTTCAAAATGTATCCAGAGGTCTTGGCCCCTGTGAATGTGGTGGGATTGCATCATCCTTGAACTTCGGTTCAAAATGTATCCAGAGGTCTCGGCCCTCGTGAACGTGGTAGGATTGCATCATCCCTAAACTTCGGTTCAAAATGTATCCGAAGGTCTCGGCCCCCGTGAAAGTGGTGGATTGCATCATCCCTGAACCTCGGTTCAAAATGTATCTGGAGGTCTCAGCCCCCATGAAAGTGGTGGATTGCATCATCCCTGAACCTCGGTTCAAAATGTATCCAGAGGTCTCGGACCCCATGAAAATGGTGGATTGCATCATCCCTGAACCTCGGTTCAAAATGTATCCAGATATCTCGGTCCCCGTGAATGTGGTAGGATTGTATCATCCTTGAACTTCGATTCAGAACGGATCCGGTGACTTCGGTACTCGAGAACGTATGTTGATCCCGTAATTAATAGAGGAAGGATTGTCTGAGTTCCACAACTGTGTTGATCCTATAATTATGAAAGGAAGGATCATTAGTAACTCCGTAAATACCTAAATCCCATAATTTCGAAAGGAAGGATCATTGACTTGATCCCATAATTCCAAAAGGAAGGATTGTCTGAGTTCCACAGATGTGTTGATCTCGTAATTCTGAAAGGAAGGATCGTTAGTAACTCCGTAAAGACCTACATCCCATAATTCCGAAAGGAAGGATCGTTGGTAGCTCTGTAAAGACTTGATCCCGTAATTCCAACAGGAAGTATTGTCTGAGTTCCACATATGTGTTGATCCTGTAATTCCAATAGGAAGGATTGTCTGAGTTCCACAAATGTATTGATTCCGTAATTCCGAAAGGAAGGATCGTTAGCAACTTCGTAAAGACCTAAATCCTGTAATTCCGAAAGGAAGGATCGTTAGTAGCTCCGTAAAGACTTGATCCCGTAATTCCGAAAGGAAGGATCGTTAGTAACTCCGTAAATACCTAAATCCCGTAATTCCGACAGGAAGGATCGTCTGAGTACCACAGACATGTTGATCCCGTAATTCCGAAAGGAAGGATCATGTTGATGTTTTGATGATGATGATGTTGATGTTTTGATGATAATGATGTTTTGGTGATAATGATATTTTCATGATGATGTTTCTAATCAAAAGATCAGAGTATGATGATGATGTTGTTGAAAGTGCTAAAGATGATGTTGTTGATCAAAAGGTCAAAGTGCTAAAGATTATGTTGTTGATTGAAAGGTCAAAGTGCCGAAGATGATGTTGTTGATCAAAAGGTCAAAGTGCTGAAGATGATGTTGCTGATCGAAAGGTCAAAATGCTG
>LPNX010977091.1:343799-367620 GCA_001517045.1 Pseudotsuga menziesii | reverse complement strand
GGATTAGGCTTTGATCTCCTTGTTGGTTTTACCTTTTATCTTTTTGGGGCATCTATATTGAGGAAGATTTTGCTGGGTTTTTCCCTTTAGGGTTTTCCCAAAATAAACCTTTTGTATGGTTGTGCTTGTCTATCTTTCAGTGATCCTGTTTATATGCTTTTGTTATGAATTCAAAATGAAATACTAATGATCTAGCTTAGCATATGAAAATTTAACATTACCTACAACTATGCCTACACTATGAAGAAATAAAAGCTCAAGTCTTTTAGATCATCCTCCAGCCTAGGCTTAGAGATGATCCTTAGGGAAGTTTACAAAAAACTCTCGGTATTTTTTGAGGTCGTATGATGCAAAATTTAGCAGATCTTATTCCTCCAACTATTTAGCACAAAAATAGTGCTAACACAATGCACAGCTAAAATTGACTTACTGTGTGTAAATGTTAATACTCAAGACATTTTTTCATTCAACTAACCATACAGTAAACATGGCCACAAGATATGATTCAAATGGGAAATTGCTTCCAAACTCAATCAATAAACTCAATTAACCCAAAAATACAAGCATACGATCTTATTTCAGAATGGTCCTTTATATGAACCTAAATACAATGGATCAATCATTACAAACAGATCTCTCTCTCTCTCTCTCTCTCTCTCTCTCTCTCTCTCTCTCTGTAAGCTCCAAGAGTCTAAACTCTAAGCTTGTTCCTCTTGATAGAACCTTCCTCGAGCTAACTAAGCTCCGATAACATACCTAAAAGCTTATGCGAGGTAACAAGCTCTGTAAGCTAAAGCTAAGTTATCCATCTAAATGACTCAACTGGATTAAATAAAACTCTTACTTTGTTTTCCAGATCCTTCAAAGAAGGAACAAAGTCCTTATTCGACTCTACTATCCTCTATGGCTTACTATGCTTGATATCTGTTATTTTCCAGTAAGGTAAACAAGCAGCTCACTTTATTTTTGCTTGCTATGGATTTTTTTGACTTTTGGAAAATTACTAATGAAAACTGTCAAGGATTGGAGTGAAGAAGGAATATCTTGCATGTGGATCATTTATGCATTCAGAGTGACTTATGAGAATCCTATACATTGGGTATTTTTCCCTGCATTAAGATTTGGTAAGCATTAACATTTTATTGAAATAATGGTTGTGTAATAGTTAATTTATTGACCACCTTACAAATTGAGGTGATATCATATGATATTTGTATAAGGTGTACTTTATAATTGTATAAATGGTAACTCAAAGGATATTTATACGATTTATTTGTGCTACATATTTTAGAATGAGAAACATATTAACTTTGATTTTGACTTTGGGTGCAGAGCAAAATTAGTGGATTATGCTCTTGCCTCTGGCAAAATCTAAGAGGGAGAAGGGTTTAAATACATTAAGGAGTTCTTTGAAAATGGCACACTTCATCTCATTGGCCTTTTGAGTGATACGGTGTTCATTCACGATTATATCAGTTGCAGGTATTCTATATCTATAAATGCGTTAATTATGAGTTGTTTATCTTAGAAAATATTATAGATTTATCTGTGCTATGCAAATTTTTAATCTTTGTATTTCTCCATAGTGTAGTTGAATGATTTTTATATTAGAAGACTGGATTGAGTTGGGTCTAAATATGTTATAATTGTAGAACCCATTGATCTACTGACATAAATTTTAAGATAAGGCTACTCTTACATGGATCCATCAAACAACCATTAGAAAAGATGCTCGTTCTTATCCATGAATACTTGAAATTCTAGTTAGATGTTCACTTCTAGAGTATGTGTATGGACTTGAATGCCAAATTTGTCCTGCAAAACATTTATGTATTACTGTTTTCTTCATTGAATCATTGTTGCACATGAAACCTTTCAAGTTCAGCCAAATTATAAGGTCAGATCCATTCAGACTACTTTCTTAGGTCTCTTGAGTTAGAAACAATGTTGGGATTATTAGTCTTTTCTTAGAATTATTAATGATGTAATCTTGGTGTTAATATTGCCCCTTTCCCCAATTCTTAAAGGGTTCTATCTCAATGGTAGAGCGCCTTCTTTACAAGCAGGAGGTTGAAGGTTCAATTCCTTCGTGCCTTAATGATATTGCAATATTGATGTTTTAAATTATGGCTACGAGGGGGTTCTAAAATGACATCATATGTCACTATGACGGGGGTTCATAACCACCCCCAAAGGTTTATAAAGCGTTTTAGGGGGGGTTTCTAACCGCCTATGTAGGTAGCTACGAGGGGGGTTTATAACTGCCCCCACATGTTTGTAAAATGTTTTAAGGGGGGTTTTAAACTACCTCTATAGGTACCTACGAGGGGGGTTTTGAACTGCCTCCATCGGTACCTATGAGGGGGGTTTTGAACTGCCTCTGTAGTTACGTATGAGGGGGGTTTTGAACCACCTCCATAGGTACCTATGAGGAGGGTTAAAAACCGCCCCCATATTTTTATAATAGATAATTTTAAGGGAGGTTTTGAATTTCCCCTGTAGGTACCAACGAGGGTGGTTTATATCCGCTCTTAAAAGTGACTTTGGTGGGGGGGGGGGGGTTAGAATCACCCCCAAAAGTCACTTTTCAGGGTGGTTTTGATCTCTTCCAGGACCGCCCCTAAAAGTTAAAACTTTTAGCATCGGTGCTATTCGAGGTGGTTTTGTAACAACCACCTCCAAAGACAAAACCACCCCCAAATCACTTTTGGGGGGGTTTACAACCGTCCCTAAAAGTCACTTTTAGGGGCGGTTTTGACCTCTTCCAAAACCGCCCCTAAAAGGAAATTTTTTTGGTGTCGGTGCTATTAGGGGCAGTTTTGTAAAGAATGCCTCTGAAGCCAAAACTACCCCCAAAACACTTTTTAGAGGTGGTTCTCATCTCTTCCAAAACTGCCCCTAAAAGGAAAAAAATTTGGCGTCGGTGCTATTAGTGGCAGTTTTGTAGAGACCGCCTCTGAAGCCAGAACCGCCCCCAAAAGCGTCTCTTTTTTTTTGGGGGGGGGGGGGGGGGTTTAGGACTGCCCCTAAAAGTCACTTTTCGAGGCGGTTTTGACTTCCTCCAGAACCACCCCTAAAAGTAAATTTTTTTAGCATCGATTCTATTAGGGGCAGTTTTGTAAATGTCGTTGCAAAATAAAAAACCACCTCTAAAGTGACTTTTGGAGGTGAAAGAAAAACACCCCTAAATGTCAAAATTGTTGTAGTGAGTGCTCACTTACCATGCTAGTGTGCCAATTTCGAGAGAGTGAGATTCTCATCCAAGTTGGATGTGGTAGAGGCCACCCTGACCTCTCATTTGGATTTTAATGGATTTTTTTTACTGCATATAGGAGGCTTCTACTGTTCATGACCCATCTCTCCTCCCATTCTCTCAATCCCCACTTCAATATTTCCATATTTCTCTATGATGGTGCACTTGTGTGAATGGTGGTTGTGCCCCATTGAGTCCATTTGATGCCCAATAATGAGTGAATTATTTATGGCTCTATAATATGTCTCCCATTCTCTCTGTAAGTCGAAATCAATATAAATACATATGCAAATTCCCACATTTCCAAGCTTGTTGTGACTAGTTTCCATGTGTTGATTTCCCATTTCGATGGAGTTGAATATCTGATGTATGTTGTGAATTGGATCTTATTTTATATGTTTTTAGTGAGATATTAATATGTTTTTAATGTTATGTATTCATTATCTCTGTTCTGAATTATTATATGCACAATTTGTGAGTCAAAGTTGAGCTTTTACATGCCATTTCCCATAAGCAAATATCACTAAATTTATGCATTTGAATATGAAGCTTTACACCTCCGTTTCAGAAATATTAACCATATCAAATTAAAATAAATTAAGTCTAATAATATTCCCTATAATCCTTTTGAAATTTTGGGAGGGTCGCATAGGAGTTGAAGAGCCATTTCTGCTCACACCCTAGGGGGATTTGCACCATAAATTACTAGTAATTTTACCATTTTCCCAATGTTCCCAAATCTAGTTGCAAATGTATATCACATGTCATAAATTTATAATAGAGTCCATTTAGAGGTCCTAATAATCCCCATATCAATCCCTACCAAATTTGACACCCACTTGTGCCATTCAAATCCCCTAAAGTCAAGACCAATCAAGACAATTTTTCCCCAAATTCTGCCTCTGTTGGGAATTTTTGAATTGGTTCATTAAGGTGGTATTACATCATGGTATTAGAAACTGTTGGAGTTATATATTTATTTTTCCCAATTTTTACCTCCCTCCATTATAAACTGAGACTGGATACCTCACTACAACAAAAACATGATTTAGCATCGGATTTTTGTGTAATTTTTTCCCAATTTTGGTGAACAATCTGGCGCTATTGTACAATTTTGTAAAAATCCATCTATTGCATCTTTTTTTTCGTCCTTTTTAACATCCATTTTTGCGCCCAATATTTTGCATCTTTTGTTACGCCCTTATTTTCATCCAATTTTGCATCTTGTATTGCATCTTTTTTTGTGTCATTTCTTGTACCTAGTGTTGCATCTTGGTTGATGTCTTTTTTGCATCTATGTTTGAGCCCAATGTTGCACCCAATGTTGCGCCTAGTGTTGTTCCTAGTTTTGTGCCCATGTTTGTATCTAATATTGCATCCAGTTTTGTGTACAATGTTGCATCACATATTGCATTCAATATTACGTCTAGTTTTACATCCAATGTTTCGTCCCATCTTGCATCCAATATTGTGTCTCATTTTAAGTTTTTGTTTGCATCAAGTGTTGCTTCCAGTTTTGCACGTGGTGTTATGCCTATTTTTATGTCCATCGATACACCATATTTTGTGCTCAATTTAATGTCCAATTTAATGTCTAGTTAGGAGTCCACTTTTGCATCTATTGTTGTGTCTAGTTTTGGGCCTAGTATTGCATCTAGTTTTGAGTCATTAATTGTGTCTAGTGTTGAGTTTCATTTTGCATCCAATTTTTCTTTTACTGTGACATCCATTTTTGTGTCCACATTTGTCTCTGACATAACGTCCACTTTTGCATCCACTTATGTGTTTGGTGTGACGTCCACTTTTACATCTTGTTTTGCATTTAGTGTTGCGTCTAATATTGCATCCATCTTGCACTACTACATTTTTTACCTTTAGAAATACACTGCAATATCATTAGGGCATGGAGGAATCGAACCACCAACCTCCTGCTTGTAAGGCAGGCGCTCTTCCATTGAGTTAGAACCCTTTTAAGAATCAGGAAGAGGAGCAATATTAACACAGATTTCATCATTTGAATTCTAATAAAAGACAATAAGATCCAAAGACAGTCATGCTTAAAATCCAATTTATTTTTCCAAACACATTAATAAGCACAAAAATCTATCGTGATTAGGAAACAAAATGTCCTAAACAATTACACAATCTGTTAAAGTGGTTCATAAAAGGGTCTTAGAGAAAAAGATAATGTATTGATGCATACCTAATAACCTAAACTTGATAAGGATAGAGAATAAGGATGTGTCTAAGAAATAGTTGTAGAATCCAATTGAGGATTGTGTGTTGCTACATAAATGTTTCTATTCGTTGATTATGTGATTTTGTTCAGCAACGGGATGGTAAGAGAAGCACTCATTAATGGTTATTAAAAGAAGATGACTACCTCAAGATTCTTTAAGCCTCACCCAAAGTCTAGTTGTTGTTTCAATTTTCATCATGCTAGGAATAGGCTGTTCAGTTTTGGTGAGACCTCTGGATTTACATGGACAACAGTAAAACCCTGATTGTGATGAAGGAAATAATTTCATCTGCACAGGTGAACTCTCGATTATATTAAAAAAAAATCTTGGTGAATGAAATAAATTGAACACAGCTTGAAAATGATAGTGTCATCATGTTAGTGCACTTGATTAAGCATCCTATTTTGATAGCCTCTTGAAGAATTTATTCAGAAGTTCAGATACTCTCTTTGACAACTAAATACGTAGATGTTCTCTTTTACAACAAAAATAAGGTTATTAAACAGAATCAAGATTGAAAATATTTAAGTGCACATAACAAGATATATGGACTCAAAATTGTTTTTAGTTAATGTTGTTTCCAGATGGTACATTTCATCTTCATAAAGCTATTGTCTAAATTGTTGTCTTTGGTTATTTCAGTGTGCATTTTATCATTTTAATGCAACATTTTGAATCTTAACCTCCTTTCTTAAACAAGCTAGTACATTTTTTTCTGGTACATTTACTAACTGTTTACAACGCTGGAGTCAGATTGTTATTGATATGTTGTGCAGGACCTCTGACCCTCTAGAATATAGACATGTATGAATGACCAATTAAAATGTTCATAATGACCAACGATTTCGAATTGGTGTTTTAACATTACTTAAAGTAAAAACAAATAAAGTGGGAAGGCTAGGTTTACCATTTGTAAAGAGATTACTATTATCCCCAATAAAGAGAGAGAGAATTAATTAATTATTTTGTCCCATAATAGACCACAAATATCAAAACATCGTCAGTGTAGAAACCACTTGTCACCAATTAGATGCCTTCCAATATTCCAATAAAGTGCCTAATCTCCTCAATGGACCCTTATCCAAGGTCCGTTCCATTTTAGATATCAAATGTGCAGCCTATGAGGATTGAAAATCCCAATATTATATAGACCTTTACTTTGGTCTGGTCATGGAATCCATCCAACAACCTATTGTAGTCAATCAAAGCCCTTTCCTAGACTACAAAGATCAAGATGTCTTTCTTTACAAGTTGAATCAATTGTGTGTTCCACCTAGATCAACTTGCCTTCTGCTTATCAAGGAGGCCCATTCTTCAGCCCATGGAGGACATTTTGGTGTACAGAAAATTATGTTGCACTCGCAAAGGTACTTCTTTTGGCTTTCCATGTGGAAAGAAGTGGAATATTACATCTAGAGTTGTTCAAATTATAGCCAAAACAAACCTGCCAACATGAATCTTGGGTTGTACCAGTCTTTGACAGTTCCCTATAGGGATTAGATTTCTTCTAGCCTGTTTGGGGCCATTTTGGATTACCATTGACCAACATTTCTGATCATTACTCCATATTTCTTGGTGATTTGGAAAATCCTCATGGAAGCCTTTAGGTTGTTTACATTGGTTCTCTACTACATTCAATCCACAAACTGATGGCCAAACTAAGATAGTGTAACATAATCTTGGTTCATGCTCTCTACCTCTACCATCAATAGAACAAATAATGGGATCAATACCTGCATATTTTGCAACATAGTTACAAGAAATCTTCCCTTTTACAAGACACTTTCCTTTTGATCTTTGTTTTGGCTTTCAACCTCTTAGCTCTAGTTGCTCTCCCAACTCCATCCACATCCCACCAATAGAAGCAGTAAGACAAATCTTCTTTTATGTAGAACTTGGTCAAGATACAAAGTAATGTTTAGGACATCCTTCAATAGACACATGCTGAATACAAAGCACTATACGACTGACATCAAGTTGCTGCACATTTTCAAGTTGGTGATTGAGTTTGGTTGCATTTGGACAAGCATTGCTTCAAAAATCAACAAATGGGTGCCAATGCTTTCAAAATTGGACCTTCTACCACAGTTAGGCACCCATTATGTGGTGAATTTCAACCAGTGGAAGTGATATGAACCACCTCATTTAAAGGATGTGCTGCAAAGGCATGTTTCCCACTCAAGGTTAATGGCTGTTGCAATCAACATATAGGTAGCAACTTCCCTATCTTCAGCGAAAATTGGGGATGATTTCCTCTAAGTAGGGATGAATTGATGAGACTTAGTCTAGTAATATGAGTGAACCTATATTATATCTATACATTTATATTTTGTACTCTTGTAAACTTGAAATTTATCCTTATCTCCGTTGGGTGACTTAGTCTAAGACTAAATAGATCGCTCACCCACTTTATTTTTTTTCATTGTAGACTTGGGAAATTTTGATAATTCTACCCACAGTTTTGCACTATATATGTAATAATACAAATGATTGTAGTTACTGTACAGCACATATGCAATTCCTCCCCACAGTTTTGTACTGTATTTATAATAATAACACATGACTGTATATCATGTGTACGATTTTGGTTATTCTCTTCTACTCACGCACTTGTCTTTGTTTATTCACTTGTATTGAGGCTCTATATAATAAATCATTGTATTAGGAAGCTGTAAGAAATAGTCAAACTCAGACTTGATGGTACACTTGAAATATTATTTTAAACATCTATTTGTACTGCTGTTACATGCAATAAAAAATTGCAAATTGCCAAATATATTCCTGGGTTTATGTGAGTGTATTTCTCAATATTAAATATAGATCCTTTATATATGTGCATTCCCATATAAAAATTCAATTTACTCTGTTGTCCTCCCTGTGTTTCTCCTGGGCACATCACATCAACACTAAAAAATAAATAGAGTCTAAAGTTTATGGGAAAAATAACAAGTTATAAAGAGATAGAGTATACACTTCAAATATCACATATGCCTGAATAACTAGCATGAAAAGAATCAGAGAAAGTACATCCAAAGTGCCATAGCCAGCATATCCTTACATATCAAGCATACAAGAAAACGTAGTATTTAAGACCACTCAAGACAAATATATGGAATTCGAGTACACATCTTAGAAGTACAAAGATCATCGAAAATACATATTTAACAAGCTACAGCTGTTAATGGAGGTTCACACTCATTCATGCATTCACAAATTCACTTATTTCATGCACATTCACAATCTTACTACTATTCCATTTACATTTGCATTATCCAATCCATAGTCTCACATTATTCCTCATACATTTACCTTATGCTCCATACATATATCCTTCTTCATGCATTGACATCATATCACTTCCATTGACCTTTGTAACTCAACCATACACCTACAAGAGATTGCCTTCATTAATATGGTTAATACTTTTATATAGGAATCGACACCTACATGTATCTAATGTAGAGACCTCCTACTAGAGTAAAAACAAATAAAATCTACAAAGGAGGATGACTACAGAAGTAGAACACTACGGGAAACTATAAGCAAGGAGCATTATAGAAGTTGGAGCTACAACTATATACAGAAGAGAAAAGCTATAAAATTGTGATGCTACAGGTATCTGCTACTACTGGAGATAATTGTTAAATCATATTAACTTGTAGAACGCTACAAAAATGACTTCCTGTGCATGTCATACATGATCCCACTCTAGTACACATTCTAGTACAACAATAATAATATCCTCCCACATATGTGGATGATCACAACCTTCATAAAAAAACATGCAAAATCCTCCACGCAATGAAATGCACTTCTTATAAATCATAAATGACATAAGGCAAGCTATGTCACACATACTTGTTTTTATCAATTATGTTTTAGATAGGTATGTCATTCTAACTCTCGATCACAGTAACCTCAACCTCTCTCTACCCTACTCCATATCAATGTGGTCGCTAATATATAAAATAAGGGGAGGAAGAAACTTGGAGTTGCATGAGATGATGCAAATGCAACAGCCACATATTGCCATCACAATCACTATTCAAAATCTATGAAAGAAAATCCTAAATAATTACTCCAGTTGGTGTGCAAATCTGGGCCGAAAATCCCATATTGAGATCAAAGACCGTAAGATAGAAATAGGAAATGTGTGGAAGGAATTGCTGTATACATCTTTGTATCTCTGATTTGGGGTGAAGTTGCCAATTTGAGATTCTTACCAGAGTGTTCGTTCTATATTTTCCATCATATGGCTTTAGAGATAAATAGCATCTTTGAGAATAATACTGGACAAACAGCATTGCCTGCACATATTGGAGAAAATGAATTTTTTCACAAGGTTGTTACACCACTGTATGATATAGTAAAAAAGAAATAAAAGTGTGGTGATGATGGGAAGGTTCCTCATTCTTCTTGGAGAAATTATGATGATATTAATGAGTACTTTCGGAGTAGCAGATGCTTTGAAGAATTAGGATGGCCTCTCAATATGGGGAGTAATTTTTTTCAATCATCCAAATGAGTTCAGAGTTATAAGGATTGGGATACCCAGAGAATTAGGAGAATATTGCATAAACAACAAGTGGGGAAGATGGGATTTTTAGAACAATACTCTTTTTGGAACATTTTCCGCAGCTTTGATCGTCTTTGGATTATGTACATTTTGTTCCTTCATGCTGCTATTAGTGTGGCATCTCAAGGGTTAGGAACTCCTTGGATAGAATTGAGTCACATAGACACACAAGAACGGGTCCTTAGTTTCTTCATTACATGGGCATGCATTCGTTTTTGGTAGTCTTTGCTTGATGTTGGCATGCAACACAGTTTAGTGTCAAAAGAGACTCTACTAATTGGATCAAGGATGGTACTAAAAAGCATTGTGGCATTTGTATGGACTATTGTCTTTGTTGTGTTTTATAGTCAGAGGTGGGCTCAAAGGAATCATGATTTGAGATGGTCAAGGGAGGCGAACAGAAGATTGGTAAACTATTTGAAAGTTTCCCTGGTTTTCATCATGCCTGAGATTTTGACATTGCTTATGTTTGTTCTTCCTTGGGTAATAAACTTTGCTGAGAAATGAAATTGGAGAATTTTTCATGTCTTGACTTGGTGGTTTAGACAATTGAGGTTGTGATTCCAATTCTTTGCTAGTGCAATCCAGTTCATGCATGAATTGATTTATGAAAGAATAATAACCTGACAAGGGATGAATTGATTGATGAAAGAATAACATGAATGTGTATTATAATACAAGTAAGTTGTGATGATTTCTTTTCAAATGCGGTTCACAACTTCAGTTTGGAAGATCAGGGCTACATCCACGGAATGCTTCCAAGATTCTTCACCTTGTTAGGTTATTTTGGAGCCTGTTTTCGAGCACCAACTTGAGTGACTGCCCGAAGGATTGGTCCCTGCAGCATCAACCAACTGAGCTACCACACGGCGCTGGGGTGGTGGTGATTTATCATTATTACAACATTAATACAATATTGACCTACATTACTAATATTTTTCTCTTTTTCCATGCGAGGAAACCTACTGTGCAGTGTGCACATATTTCTCATTCTGAGGATGGTACCCACATTGGATTCTTCGAGGCTCAAGACCAATACAACAATATAGTCATTATGAACTTGCTGCTCAATATGTCACTGGTAAGAAATGGTTCTAGGTGGGGAGGATAACACTCCTCAGTTTCTTATTTGTCCTGACTACTATTACAACAAATTTTTATACAGTATTACATAGCTGTAATATACCCTAAGTATATTACACATCCTGTTTAATTTTCACAAAACGTCGATGCTGGACGGTGAACTCTATAATGTTGATCTCACCCCAATAATATCCATGAACATATGTTGGAACTTGGAAAGTAACACCGATGCATGTAGGTAGATCTCGTGTTAACACGCACTGTGGAGTTTCACAAGTTCTAACAGTGGGATGTTGCTTACCAAATGGAAACAAAGAACTAACTAACTTATAGGAAGAAATGGCATAAAGCAACTGGCTTAAAAATTTACCTCAGGGTGTTTCATTTTCTATTGTTGTTTCTTTGTTGCTACAACAAGATTATGAAATCCAGTAAGTGTGAATCAAATTTGAACAAGAACCTTGGGATCAAACCGACAAAACCCTAAGTGAGCGGTTAGACACCTTACTCAATAGTAATAAAGGACTCTACCGTATCTTTCCTGGATATGTTGTCACAAAAGAATTAGGGAGGTTGATCTAGTCATTTTAATTGTTAAAATTCTTACGAAAGTTCAATTGATCCCCATGCTGTCGCATACTTTTTTTATACATATTCACATCAATGATCATCACTTTCATATATGTTTTACATGTCTTGAATATCCCATCTCATAGTTTGAATCATATAATTCTCCCATGATTTAGTTTGACCTTGTAAGAGTTGTATTATCTTGTTCCTAGTACTAGTTTAGAAATTTATTTTCTACATTAAAGTATAAATTTTTAATTTTATGCTTTAAACCCTAACCTAACCCTATTTTTAACAAAAATAAAAATGAGTACCGGTTGAAGTTGAAGCAGAGTGGGTACTATTATGGTGCAAGTTACAAACCTATCGATAATATTGCTAGTATACTCAACTATCGGTTTGGTATGACCAGAGGATAAAAATCTGTATATATAGCCTGGTGGATCCTAATCTGATGATGGGCAAGCATCAACATGTAATTACCAACTGATTCTAGAAGTACAGAACCCACAACGGCCTTGAAAACCCTTCAATCTATTGGTGGCCTCAAAAACAGTTTTTGAAGAATCCCTAGTTTATAACCTATTTATATATTGAAAATTTCAAGCTTTAAGGTTGATGTTATGGATACTGGACCTATGGTTCACAAATACTAGATGGCTAATGATTAATGAATGATGTTATATGGTATTATGGTTTCTTTCATGTTTTTATGCTTTCCTTAACTAATTCAACATTCTAAATGCATTTGTTGACATATATGCATCAAATATATATATATATATAACGCTTCTAAAATGCTTTCAAACCATAAGCTTTTGAAATTTTTGCTTTTCACTCTCTCTCCCGCTCCCAAGTAGCATTGGTTTAGGAGACTTGGGGACCCCTAGGAAACATCCCCAACCTACCAAGAACTTCATCAAGGACTTGAGAATTTGCTGGCCACACACAAAACATCAGATTTCGGGAACTTCCAGGTAGATTTTGAAGACATTCCAAGTAGATTTCATAGATGTCCCTAGTAGATTTTGGTGATGTTTTAGGCATGTATATTTAGATTTGGAAATGGAAATTGATGATTGGACAATATGATCATTTATCCCATCCATATTTTTCATATTATTCTGAATCTGAATCCGAATCTATACAAGTTATAACTCAAAATATATGGTTTGCGTATGATGGATTTTGGTTTAGGTTTCTAGTGATTTAACTATTGTGTTTTTAGCAACATCATTACAAGCAGTAGAGCCTCCATGTCAACAAAGTTACAAACCAAGAAATGAAACAACTCAAATGTACGATCCTTCTGGGTATTTCTCTTGTATTTCTCATTTTTAGGGTCATGTTAGCTTTTACATATTGTAAATAGGTGTCCAAGAGTTATTCACATCCAACTCTTCCCCCAACCCAACCTCATGCACTGTGAAAACAATTGGATAGTAAAGACTTAGATTGGGTACTAAAAATTTGAATAAATTCCTATTCAATATCCTACTTAATCTAAAATATGAATCTAATCTCTTTACAGAATGCAAGCATTTATATATTGTAGTGTTTTGTATTGGTTTTCAATAAAGCTGTAAAATTCTGCAGAATCTATTGAGAAGGGAATGCCTTTTAATCTAATCATCATGAACATGAAATATAAGAAAATTTGTTATATACAGACAAGCATTCTTCTCATAGACCCTTCATGGACCTTATTCCAGATAATCATCATATTGCAAAAGGACCTTATTGCAGATAATCATCTTAAACAAGAAATATAAAAAAAATTGTTATATACAGACAATAATTCTTCTCAGAGACCCTTCATGGACCTTATTGAAGATTGAAAATAGTTACATATTAAGTTTCCTAAAGACAAACTGCATTTTGCTCATGTTCAAGTGCCAATAATGAAATGTCACTCAACCCTTTTCTTACTTGCCTAAGATTTTTCAGAACTATCAAGTGTGAGGAACGTGCAATATAATATATAGCATAGACTAATGTGCTTAAAAGAAACTACAAACGTTTATGGTGAATACTAACTTTTTAAAGTATATATATAATTGTTTTCCCCAACCTTCTGTCCCCTGAAACATTGGGGGTGTGCTCCAGTCATCCCAGGGACTCGTCCTCCCATTCCCACTGTTTCCCTGCCCCCCCCCCCCCCCCCCGCCATCCCCAAAACCAATACAACATAGTGTAAAAGATATTGAAGAGAATGAAAGATATAATACCACCCTTGTGAGCTATTCATCTCAGTTTAAGTTTTAAAACAAAATTTATGGCATAACCCTAGTCGATATTGTTCAAATTTTGTCACATGGTTAGTCAATGAGTTAAAGTCTGTGGAATGAGATAAACAACTACAAGTTGACTGCATTGTATCAAGGTTTAAACTGATGACAATGTAGGAAATGCGACATCTTTATGGCATAGTGCACCCCATTTGTCAAAATCATACTTTGCATTGGAATTTGACAAAAATGTATGTTACACATAGGACTATTACATTCTTGTAGTCAAGTTTCTCAGAAAAAAATTTGCCATTACTAAGTTTGTGCTATTGCATTCATACTTGGAATATATTCAATCCACTACCAAACACCAGAATGACCCACGAGAAAAGGTTTCACCTGGACCACTGTCAGAGGTAGCTGAGAAAAATTTTATACCCCAAGGATACCCAGTTTGAAGAGGAACTCTACCGGGAATCAATGTAGAGAGTGCATGTTTGATTTCATTGCATGGAGGAAAACTACAAAATGCACACAAAAACCTTGCGGTTCACTTGTGCATTCTCATTAAGATACGGAGATGAATTAAAATACATGCATTACTTTTCCTGACTTACACTAGAATTCAGTATATTGAAAGACTTAATATCATAAAATTAACCACCTTGTTTTCAGAGCAGTAGTTGGGAATTTAATCATGTATTTAGCAAAAGCACAACCAACTAGGATTAAGGTAGGCAACTCCAAATGCCTTGTGATTCTCCACAATTGAGACTAATGCTTTGAGTAGGCTTAAATGCATCTATATCTAACTTTATATGAGATAAGAAAAGATAAGATAATTTACTAATGTTGAATCACCAATGAATGATCACAAAGTTGGTCAAGGGACTCAAAAGTAAAACCAATGTGAATACAGATTTATCACTCAAATCAAAATTGAACTTCTATAAAGTGCCTAAAGCATCTTCAAAAATGTATATATCTAAAATAAATAGAATCACTAAATAGTAAATAGTAAATAGCATCATAAAGTATATGAATATATTCAACTTTAAAGTGTATCCCTGTAACAAATGCAACTACATGCTTCTATTGTGTGGTTTTCCCTGTATTACTGTAACCTAGAACTAAAAATGTGATATCATTTTCAGGAGGAGATCCCATATTAGATATAACTGTGAATACATAAGAAGGTGCATGGCACTTGTACAAGAACCAACTCAAAAACCTACAGATGTGAGAAAGAGATAAACAAGTATATAAATGATGAGATAAGATAATTTTATTGTGTTCAACAAATGACCACAAAAATAGGTCAATAGGACTGAAAACTTGAGAAGTACATCCAGGAACTTAAGGTGCAATGTGGGAGTGGAATATAAACTCTTGGAATGATGCCAAAATAAAAATAAAAAAACTCATAACTGACAGCTAATCAGATTGCTAACAAAGAAAAAAAGGAAGCATAAGAAGTAAAGTACATGTAACAAAAAGATAAGAATGCTAAAAGCAAAAAGCACTCAATGCTGATCAAGGTAGGATATTAGAATTAATTGGCCTATCATGGTATTGTGATAACTATTCAACTAAAGGAAAATAAAGCTGTATTACATAAGAAATAATGAGATTGATTAATATGTAAAAGACGCTAAAGAACATCCGGGATAAAATACCAACCTTGTGATCTATTCATCTCAATAAGTTTTAAAATGAATTCTCTGGCATAACGCTAGTCTACATTGTTCAAAATTTGGGCCAATGTCAAAGGTATGCAACATTTGGAAGAATAATACATAAGATAAGATAGGATCAAGGACTGGAAACTTGAAAATTACATCCACGAACATAATGTGCGATGTGGGAGTGGAATAGAAACTCCTGGAACAATGGCAAAATCAGAAGATCAGAGCACATAACTGACATCTAATCATCTAGCTAATGAAACTAGAAAGGAAACATAAGAATTAAAGCATGGGTACACAAAAAAAATAGAGAAAAGGTAGAGTGTTAAAAGCAGAAAGCACTCAATGCTGAACAAGATAGGATATTAGAATCAATTGGCCTATCTAGCTTTTGCAATAATTGTCCAACTAAAGGACAATAAAGTTGTATTACATCAGAATAAAGAAGATTGGTTAAGGTGAAAAAGATGTTAAATATCATCCAAGATAAAATACCACCCTCCCTCATGGTCTATTCATCTTAGTAAGTTTTAAAATGAATTTTCTGGCATAACCCTAGTCTTGTTCCTAATCTGGTCTAAGGTTAGTTAATGAGACAATCTATGAAATTTGGAAAAAGAATATATCCTGTTTGAATTCTATCAATGTAGAATCCATTCACATGATAGGCCATGAAACATTTATATGGCCTAGTGCACCCCATTACTCATGAGCATACTCTGAATTGACATTTGATAGGAATTTTTGGTTACACCTAGGACTGGTATCTATTCTAATTGTCAAGATTCTCAGAAAGAAACATATCATTACTAGGTTTGGTTTGCTATATTGATACTTGGATTGTATTCATCCAGGATCAGCCCCCAGAATCACCAAGGCACCGTCAAGGAAATACTTCAATTTCTTTAAAGAGAATATGGACCACCATTACCTGAGCAAAAGTTTAGACCCCAAGGACCCCCAATTTGGACAGGATCTCTACCAGGAACCAATGTAATGGGTGTAGGTTTGATTTCTTAACTATAGTCTCTGTTGCCCCTTTAATATGGATCTAGTGCCAATTTCTACATTTCTTTCAATTTGTACTATTCTGGTCTTTAGCACATCTAGGTTATGTATTTGGGTTTGGGCCCTATGTGAATTACTGTCACATGACATTTTTATAACTGGTTGTAAGTCATGTACAAGCTATGCGATTGCTAAATAGCCCATGATTTGCAGTAACCTATGGACTTCAATCGCTTGAATGTGTCCATTAGCGTCATTCTTACATGATGATATGCTAAAAGTAGCCTAAAACCCAATCTAGAGGCATCTCACCCAACCCTCGACTGCACCTAAGGGATGAAAAGGAAAGTGCAAAGGTCGTGCATCTGGAAACCAGTTACAATTACAAACTCAAGACCAACTATCAGTGGATATATCATATGGGTAGTCACCAAAATTCCTAGACAGGGCATTTGGTCGAGTTTCAACCCATGGTCCTTATAAAAAAGATGATCGGTTGGAAGTAAATCGAAGGCTCTGGCATGCTGAACGAAGATTAGTATCCAAATGAATGTTATTATACTGCTGACAGTGAGAACATGGGTACCTAGCAAACATGGAGTTAAATTGAATCCCTGAAACTGGTTAGCCCAAAATCAAAAGTCATTATTACATTATCATTGTCAATGTCACATAGTCATTCAATTGCAGAGAGTAGATAAAGCCTTAATATTTTGAGGCAAAACATGAACATTCCTACACTGATGGGATTGGCTTCATATTTCCTGTGGACTAGGGCATACAATGGTCACCTCTGTCAATGACAGAAAATAAAACATACATTCAACATTCAAAAAGCGGTTCAGCAACACTATAGATGAGAACATACAAAAAACAAAACTACCAGTTACAGATTCATTGGCATATCATACCTGAAAAAAATGATCACTCTGTTCTCTCTTCTTCTAGAGATTCATAGGTTTCTCATCCTCCCGAATGTTATCAAAACAGAGTCCACTCACAGACTTTCTATTGCAAACAAGCTGGAGTTTCTTTGTCCAAAACATAGGAGACCCGGAATAAGAACTAGCGACACATAGCTCCATGGCAGGCCTAGCAACACTCCAATATCTTCACTCAGCTTTTCCTCCTCCCAAGAATAGAGATCCCACCAATCCCGCAAAGAAAATCCATCCTCCATTTAAAGATATTATTCAATCTTTGCATCTTTCCACTGACCAACAAAACATCCTTATCATAAGCTTCAAATATCACGGATCCTCCTATGTGAACACTGTCTGTACTAACATAAGTAACTTCTATGGATTTATTATAAACCTTGTCCCTACGTAGAAAGGAAGAAGAAGTCTCAGAAGGAGCAATGTGTTCACCATTCACTTCGAGTCTGGCAGTAAAATCTGTGGGAATGTGGCAGAGGGTTAAAAATTGCAAAGAAGTTTCAAGTGGGAATGAGCTCAACTGCATACAAAATACTCTCAGATCTAGCCATTGATATGAAGTAATGAGGTCAATCAGTGTCATTCCCCTCACCATATCATGACCTATCGCTATTCTTCCTATCATCTAAACCAAAATCCCAGAAATTTGCTGGTCTATAAAAGCCTACAACTTTAATGGTGATGGCCCTCCCAAAAATCCATGAGCAAAAGACTCGTTGATATTTCAGGGTTTCAGGGAGCAAAAAATTTCAATTCTATGAAAATATGAGTTTTCTGAGCTCTTCATGTATGTGGGGTCGTTGAAGGGATTATAACCGAGGCTCCATTGTTTGTAAATGTCTGTGTCCATTGGATTTTTTTGTCTGCCTAAAGTGATTTGAGGCATTAGAATTAGATTTTACTTTATTGGAGTATCGTGTTCACATAGGGATGAACAATGGCGGGTAGGGAGGATAATGACATAAAGAGTGTGCTTTGGTTGGTGACTCCACAAAAATTGAAATTTGGTTAATTATTTTGGGTCAAGGGCCATGGTATGGTTAAGTTGGCCAGAGCATTTTTAAATGTTGTTTTGTAAAATACATGGTATAGATTAGAGTTCCATTCTATATTTATAAGTTAATAAACTCACTACCTTGATTAAAATACCTTAGCAAGTGAATCAAAATATTATGATCTCACTAAAGAAGGATAATATAAAACATTATTATATGGATTATTTGTGTAAGGTATCATTTCCTTAATTACATCGATAGGCGTTTTTCTCTGGAGTCGGTTTTGAAAAGTACTGTACATTTTTGGTCGTCCCTCTAATCAATCAATTTGTTACGCGTGTCCCTCCTGTTGTCCGCTAGGTTGTTTTTGTTCTAGGTTATCTTGGTTGGCTGCTGGGTTTTGGGTTTTATGTTTGTTCGGGGTTACTGCTCGATGTTCACCACAACTCCCTGCTCTTGTTCCATCCCATCAAAACCAGCAGCCCAATGACTGTAGATAAAGCTTTCGCTATTCAAGCTGAATCACACGGTCTCTTTTCTTAGGAAAAAGGCCATATGGGATCCGCTATTGTCAGGTTTCCTAGATTCAACAAGGATTGAATGCTTTTCTTGCATAGATTCTATGAATTTTTACTCCTTTTCTTTCTTGTTCTTTATGGATTTTGTTTGTAGCCTTCACAAATCGATCCATGGTGAATATATTACATACACTACTTGAAGAACAAAATCCCTATTCTAGAATGTGCTAGAGGAGGATTTAACATCTCTCATTTGCAGAGTAATTTTCTAGGGCCATAGGTACACATCAAAGCCGCACGACAGCCTCCGTAAATTTTAGTATCTTTGGCGCTAAAAATTGCCTAAAACAGGCCCTGCCTCGACTTATTTTTAGATTTTTCTTGTTTTGGCACGGCCTTTACGTTATCAGGTTCATCAGTGATCTGCAAACCCTACAAACCCTACAGTGAGCTTCAATCTTTGCCGATTTTGATTAGGGTTGGCGTTGTTCTTTTTCGGCTAAATGTCCGTGGTCTCTACATTATGACCGTTATGACTTTATTTATTAGGTATAACAGGGCAGCGGGGGTTGAGGAAGAATTGGCATGTAATGCTCTGTTTTTGGAGCAGATCTGAGGTGAATAGTAAAGAATTTGAAGAATGCATTTTTAAGCCGTTGGGCATTTTTTCTCCGAGGGCCAGTTTGAAATACACGGTACAGCTTTCATGGTCTATCTAGTTAATCGGATTTCGCCGCTTGTCATCTTCCATGTTGACCATTATACACTGGTGCTTACCTATCGATTTTTCACTGGTGTAGTCTCCTTCTATTGGCATTCTCGGGTTGTGTATCCTATTAATAGTGTTTCATGTTGCCTAATTTTCCTCCACTGCAGAGCCTGTACGCCTATACATTTTTATTATGATGGTTCTCCATACCTCTCCTCTGGTATGCCATAAGAACCCCATCAATGTTACTCCTGTTTAGATTTTGACGAAACCCTTATTCCTAGACTTGAGGGTTGAAAGAGTACACGGTAAATCCAATAGAGTGTAACTCCCTGGAATTTTAACATGAAGAACACACTTCATTTGCATTGAGAATCATAAATTTGAACAGTTATCCGAAATTTTTTCCTGTAAAGCGTAGTTTTCTGTGGAGATTCTGGTTATTTTGTGAAGAGTTTGTGGAACTGCTGAAGATTTAGTGTTTATTCTGAAAAGGGCATTGTGGACGGAGAAAGAGATCGAGGGGGAGACAAAGATGGAGATGCATTTGGTGCCATTGATTTGCCATTTCAATTTGAAAGAAATTGTAGGGATTTTAAAAGAATTAAATCTTAATTGTAAAGAATTTTAGGGTAGGGTATTCCTTTCATGTAAATATTTTGTTCCAAACCCTATATATTATTTGTGGAAATCCTACAATGTTGACTGATTTTTCTTTGTGGGAGGAGCTCCGATTTGAGAGATTTGTTCATAATTTTTTCTTTTACTTAGACAATTTACAGATTTTTTTTGGCTTCCAATGTATAGGATCATTCAAACTCATTGGGTCTGTCTAGCTTTCGAGGTTTTGAAAATAGAGATTGGCTCTATGGAAGCTGTGGTGTTCTTTATGCTATAAAACCATTATGTCGATACTTTTTCCAAATAGTAAATAGTCAATTCCCGATTTCCCTAAGTGTGCTTATCTTTATTTCCAGGCACTTTGTAAACCTGCAATATTTCCTATGGTTGGTTTGTTTGTCATTCAAAAGATTTCTATAAGAGCTTTGTTTACAAAAACCAACTTGCTATTGGAAGAGTGTATGAAGCATGTCTGAGGCCTGTTGGCATTGCTTTTGGGGGAACCCAAGGCAATGAGGGTGTTTATTGATGAATATTTAGCAAGACTAACTATTCAATAGCATGCAGTTGACAAAACATATCAACCAGGTTTTCTTATCCGTGGTCAGGTAATTACATGCTATATTAGTTATGTTTGTCGGAGTAATTAATAATTTTTAATAATGTTTAGATGTTATAAGCATTATAATGCCCCAGGGACAGGTTGTCTTGTGGAAAACCAAAGTTTGATTGTACTTCAATCTATCATAGGAATCCTTGACAACAAAAGCATCAAGTTTAGATGTGGAAGCTTGGGGTCTAGGTGGAACGACATCAAAGCAAGGATAGGGTATGTACAAGCAGTGCAAACAAATATTTATAGAGCAACGACGCAAGGTTGGTTATTTATAATTTTTTTACCTTTTGTTAATGCCATGTCTTTTGTTCTGTCATTTTATTACTTTGAAACCTAAGATGTAGTACCTTCTTATCATTTTTTCTTCTGCCACTCAAATTTGTCATGTCTTTGCACATAGGCTGACTTGAAAACATTTGTGAATTGGGAAGACTGGCCAGAGAATATGATGATGGATCTAATGGCTAATCCCCATATAGTTCAGCGTGAGGATCATTGAATATCATTAAAAAATGTGATAGATGCTTGTTTTTTTGGATTTTTAATTGTGTTCTACAATCATTAGCCAAACATAAGGTTAGAAGTGAGGTAGGAAGAGGAAATATGCAATTGAACATGCAGTTGCATGCTTTGCATTTGGATGCACTTGTGTACTCTTAGGGCACTCTCAGAGGAAATTGTGCAGAGTGAATTTAAAAAATGAACCTCAAACTTGGATCTTGAAGCCCCTATGTATGGTACCCTGCATAGAGATGAGTTCCACATTGAGATGTTATAACTGATAAGAAGCAAGCCATTTGTAAAAATACTTTCTGTTAATGGAAATGATGGAATTTATGGATGGGCATATCAGTGTACAATAGGTAGAAACATGATACAATTCAAGAGGGAGGGTGCTTGTCGATTTAAGACCGTTAAAATTTATTACTAGAATATAAGAAATAAAATAAATAAGGTTTTTAATAACAAGTGTAAGGGTAACAAATATCTTAAGAAATTGATGTGTAATTATTATTTCTATTTTTTATGCAAGATTTTGTCGGTGAAAGGTTAGTTACAAATTTCAAATAAGACTAACAAATTGATTAAGAATGAATTTCAATGTTAGTGAAATCGAATCATAGTAAAGCATATATAAGTGTAAACCTTTTTTATGTATCAATGAATAATGACAATACTAGAAATTGTTTATATTAATGAATAATGTTAATACTAGAAATTGTTTCTGAAAGTGCAAAATATGTTTTATAGCATGACTATTGTGAAAATTAGGGAATCTATTATTGTAAAAGCAATTCTAAAACATTTTTCAAACTATATTTATATAGAAGATAGGATTCAATATCTACATAATAAGATTCAAGACGCATTCATAAATGTGATGACTATTTACATTAAGAATGATAGGAGTTAATCTTTAAATATATTATATACTAAAGAGATCATAAAATATATTATATTAAAAAACATTATTATGCTTTCTTTAAAATGGTATTACAATATTTTTTAAAATATAATTAAAAATGAATATTATTAATTTCATGAAATCATAATATTTAGTAATATTTTTGTTTTTTATAAAAGTGGAAATAAATATAAATTAATGGTCAGAAATCATAATATTTATTTATTTAATTTTTTAATTAAATAAAATATTTATATAATTATGATATGAGAAGTATTTTGTTTATTTGAATTTTTTTAAGTATAAAAGTTAAATAAAATATTTATATAAATATGATAGGAGAAGAATTTTGTTTATTTGAATTTTTTTAAGTAAACATAAAATTATATATCTAATGATAAGATTTTTTTAATTAAATAAAAAAAATTCATAAATTTTTGTATTTTGGAAATTTTGGTGTTAATATGTTTTTGAAAACAAAGTTAATTTTTATTTATTTTTATCAACTATTAAAGAAGAGGTATTATCTTTGAGGAAGAGAGTGTAAATGTTGTATACATTCTCTTTATTTTTGTTTCTTTGAGAATGAGGTGTAATTACTTTTATACACTCTCATGTTGTATTGTGTCTTCTCTCTTGTATATAATTTTATGTAAATATAAGAAATATTAAAAAATAAAAACTTTATGTAAATATTATAATAATCCATAATTTTAATTGCATTGCTTTATATATGCTTGAATTGGTTGAATTTTTTAGAATGTTGCCATGTTTATGATAGAGTGAAAATGAAAACCTCAATATTGTAATAAAAGCCATGCCATGTATTCCAAACTTCCAAGAGTTTGTCTAAACTATGTCATGTAATCCAAACTTTTAAGAATCTTTCATTGATTTAGCTAAAAAAAACATGAACATAAACCATTATTTTTAACCTCAAATCGTTTTTGTTTTGAAAAATGCTTTTTATATTCACATAAATTTATTTAAAATTAGCAAAGAAAGGATATATACAATGTGTATAATGTCCTGAAGCAAATCATAATATACAATAGGATTCAACATTTTGGTATCTTTAATATGAACAAAGGTATTGGAAAGCAATGCCACACAAATCTCAAATTAGCAACCATGCAAACACTCTAAGATTAACTTGAGATCTTGTTAAAATCATTTTGAATTGATAAAATTCCATATATAAAAAATTGGTGTTGACTCTATATTACATTAAAAATAACAATTTTATCAATTCAAAATTACAATTTTGATAAATATTGCGTAACATATTTCAACAATTCTAAATTTAAAAAATTCAAATTCATAAAACATTCAATTCTAATTGTTACTTTTTCTATAAAAAAAACTAAAATAAAACT
>LPNX010977091.1:215506-343606 GCA_001517045.1 Pseudotsuga menziesii | reverse complement strand
CTATATTGTGCTTATTTCTTCCAAGCATTATAGCTTGGATGGTCTTTTTAAGAGGGCTACAACTCTAGATCATGGTGTTATTGTCCTTTCTTCATCAAGTTATCTGGATTTCATATCAATCACAAATTACCACTTAACTGTCTGGTAGTAGTCCAATCACAAATTACCACTTAATTGTTTGGTAGTATTCCAAAAACGTTATTGCATTTCATTCCTTTATATCTTGAAAGGGTTGAACATTGTCCTCTTGCAAATACAAGTACATCCCAAGAAGGCTCATTGTAGAGGTGCATGTATGTTCTCTCATGTAATTTTCTAAAACTTTAAATAACTATTAATATTTACGATTTTCAACTTAAACTTACCTAATATTCAATGTTGCAAACATAATTAATACAATACATGGTGTTTCATGTTTCAAGCATATACTTTACAAGTAAGCACATCTAATAAAGAAAACCCATCCAAATCCCTCCCAAGCTATGTGGGTATTTCTTATATTCTCGATCTCATTTTGTAATTTCTTACAATCTTGATTTCATTTTGTAATTTCTCAATCTTTTTTTATCGAAATATATTATAAGACTAGTAATACATTTCCAGCCTCTAAGTCTACATGTGGGTAGACATTAGATTGAAGGACGTTTTTTGGTGTTATTATGAGTTGAGGCCCATTTTACAACAATAAAACACTTTGTGAATCAATACATGCAACATGTTTTGAATGCATAATTTAAAGTTCCATTTTTTCATGCATGTATACTTTCCATCCTAGGGAATGTGATGCATACAATATATTTCCCAAACTGAATCCAAAGCATATGCCATCGTATGGGGGAGAATAAAGCTTCAATTTCTATAATCCAAATTAAATTTCAAAACTTAATAATAATAATGGATAATGATTACCTTAGAGATAGTAATGTATGGCTCAAAGTACATGGACTTATCAAATGGATACAAAAAAGTTTATAAATTTTTTTGCCTATGTAATAATAAAATTTCAACCATTTTAATATTTGAATACAAGAATTTTTGAAGAACATATAAATTTTTCCTTTCAAATTCCCCTTAGTTTTCATTGAACAACATATTGATTAGAGTGGGTGAACTGTTAAATGTGCTTTTTGGGACTTTATGATGATACCAATTGTATCGGTGTCTATTTGTTTGGCTTAAGAGATATCTCAATTATTTCATAAATTTTCTTGCAAAGATTTTTTTTCAAACACCATATGGTTTTTCATGCTCCATTTTGAATGGTTAAACCAAGTGTATATGTGCCTACTTGTTTGACTTAAGAAATATCACAATTATTTTATAAATCTTGTTGTAAAGATCTCTATTCAAACAATAGCATTTAACTCAAAGTAATCAATTGGCTAGGAAATTATAAAGATCCCCACTTCTCACAAATAAATTTGAATTGATATCTTCTTTTTAGGTCTCTTGAAGGAAAATACCATTTTCGATCATTATGCGAACTTGACATCAAAATTATAAAAATGACAAATATGGAAAAATAGGGAGTGGCTATTCTAAGACACTTCCCATGATAAAGAATTTGAAATTAATGTTTGAAATGAAAATCAACACAATGGACAAGTGGAAGTCTAAGCCCAAAGAGAATTTTGTTAAAGGTGCCTTAACAACAAAGGCAAGATGCAATGCCTCAAGCATGATAGATGACACTTATTCGCACCATGAACCTTTAGGCTAAAGTAAATAAACTTATGGTGATGGGATGGTCTTGTTCATGTGGGAGAGCATGAATTGGCATCCACCATATATAATTGATGACTGGTCAATTTGTATTTGATATGAGGAAGGATACCATGTATCGTAGCCAATTCTCCTACATATGTGTTGTTTCAATATTATGTTTCTATATGCCGAGTTTTAGAGATGAGGAGGGGTTTCAAGCATTGTGCAAGACACATTAAGGAGATCCATGAGTGTCGCATATCAATGAAACACCTAGCTCAGTGTTCACTTGTTTTCTGGAAATAAGCAACTATTTAAAGCTTGCTTCATTTCTTTAGAGAGAGAAATCACGTGTCCCCAATATTTTGTCAATCATGCTTGTTAAAATTGTTTTGGGAGCCATGGTTTCAATAATTTTGAGTTTGGTTGAGAATCTTATAAATTTGAAGCACATGAAGATCAAGATAATATTCCCCTTGGTGAATAAGAGGAAAAGCATTACAAAAACTTGGGAAGTGTGAGCTAATTTATTTCTAAATTGTTGGGAAAATATGCAACACAATCAAAAGTAGTGAATCGATGTGTTGATTTCCTTTTACTTTTTCTTGATGACTAACAATTTAGAAAGACTAAGCATTTCATAGAAATACTCTCTCTTTAGAAAGAGGTTTTGCAAGCTTTGGGTGACATAACTGCATGAAAACACTTATTACATTTAGTTTGTGGCTAACTTTGTATACATTTAATATTTGAGTGCCTATTTGTGATATCCTAGAAGGGATTTTAAAAGTTGACCCTTCCTTGGACTTCCTTGCAAGAGTGGTAATCTATTTGTGATGGTACTTAGGGTAGAAGGCCAACTCTAAATTATTGCAAAACCTTAGTCCATGCACCTTTTTTGGGTTTATTTTTCCCTAAAACACCAATTCTATTTTAGTTTACCCTTTTCACAATTTCACCATCCAACAACAATCTATTGGTGTATTATTTCACCTTTTGGGGGCAATTTCTAGTTATAATTGAGCAATTATTGATATTAAAAATTAAATCACGTCAAAGTCGTGGTGGGATCTTATGGAATTATTAATTTCTTTATATTTAAAATTATTTATATTTGAAAGTATTAATTATGTTGATATATCTTTTAGATGAGAAAGGGTGTATGGGCACTATTCTCAAATTCGTCATCTCTCCCTCTAATACAAAGTCAACATGCTTATCCTCACCAAAAAGCATGCAAAGCCACTATGTGCATCTTTGTTGATGAACGTAAATCATTATAGCGATGAACATCCGTCACTGTAGAAACATTATGGACTATGCATCGCTATAGCGATGATCGTCAAGGACATTTTCATTTTTTTCCAAAATTTTAAACTATTTTTCCTCGAAAAATTTGATTTTAACTTTTTTGTGGCAAACTTTCGTAAGACTTTTGAGCCATATGTAGTAGTGTGAGTATGTTTAGTTGTGTGGTGTGCACTATGGATACTTTTGTATAGTTAACAACAATTAGGAACACACTAATATTTGCATGCAATTCAGAAATTACTCTCAATGTATGTATAGATCTTTTCTTATTCTAGAATATCATATATATAGATCTAGAATTTATTTAAAGTAATGGCAATCTACATGCCTGGAAATTTGGAAATATCAGATCCGTTTATCGGATGACCAATCTGGAATCTTCAATCAGTTGCCATAGTAAGGGATTCATGAAAATGATATCTTCCGGTGTGCGATTAGCATTTCCTTATAAGAGGATGAATGGAATGTGAATTGATGGATCTGGGCGAAGCTTTGTGGCAATGCTTCATTCCTTTATATTTCCCCCTAATTTCATTGCATGCAGACCGAATTGCACTCCTCATGGTCATAGTTACCTGAGCCTTCTCTCCTCTATTTGAGATCTGGATATCGAATACACCCTCTATTTTTTCTTGTCGCTGACGTTTGTGGTGGAGGTTGATGATCCCTTGCCACCCACAACTTGATCTAACCGCCAAAAACTTAGACAACTCCCCCACAATCGAACCTGCCTTCTATCTCATGGTGCCCAGCAGATGCCATTGTAATCATGGCTCTTTCGTTCGGTTTGGCACCCAAACTCTACCAATTCTCAGCTGCCCCCCCTCCCCCACCATTTCTAACAGACAAAGTATATATATATATATATATATTTCACGACCACGACCCACCATTGTATCCCCCACCATTCGATCAAAACAAAAAGAAAATGCATTCGTGACAGACAATAGATACGCCTTGAAATACAACCGAATAAATAAAGATTTGCAGAAAAAAAAATCTACACAAAAAATCTTCAGCAAATAAAGGCTAAAGCATTACTTGACCAAAAAAAATCACGGAAACAATACACTGACATTAGATATACGTACATCAAGGGAGCACCCAAAAGTGCTAAGAATCAAAGTTGTGATATAGGAGTGAGTAATTACGAGCATTTGCTTGTACCAGCCCTCTAATACTTGAGCCATTGAAACATTAGATTCAAACCTTGAAATCTTTTTGAAGTTTATATCCCAAATGAAACCCCAAGACCCTCTTAAACGTAAAATTAGTAGAGCCGAGATCAGGGTTTTCAATGCCTTGATCCTTAGAACAATCTAAAACAATTGAGATCCCAAGGCCCGTGCCATTCCATTACAAACCCTCCCTCCATGGCCTCTCATGTCTAACCCTTCCCTCCAAAGCCTCTTAATTTTGGAGACTTTTATTGTGTTTGTTTTGTTGTTTTTGTTTTAGTGTTTTTATTTTTATATAATCTTTAATATTAAAGATATTATATATAATATAATATATAATTATAATATGTTTATATATATTAACTTTATTATAAGATATATTAACTTATTATATAAATGCAAATAATACAAAATTAAGCATATGAATATATATAACTATAATATATTAATATTACGTATTATCTACAATATATAATAATTATATGATCCCTTTCTAAGAGGAAATTCACTAATGGAAAATTGCAATTTTGACAATACTTTTTTATAGTTTACTAAAATTTAGCATTACAGATGGATTTAGACACCCCCTAGGAATGGGTCTTTGAATCCATCTACGCAACGTTAAAATCTAGTAAATTGTAACACTATGGCACTAGTTTGAATTTCATGACATCTATTTTATTCTATCAGAGAACTCAGTAAAGAGCATGCGTTCTTGCTCAATACATATAAGGGGATTCCAAGTTGTTGAGTTGTGACACATGATATTAGGTCATTGTTAAAATAGAAAGATGATATTCGGTCTTTTTCGAAATGGAAAGGTGTTTTGTTGTATGGGTCGTGTTTTTGTTATGTGTCATTCTTTTGTGTTTTTCTTGTGTTTTTTTTAATATGGTTTTGTTATTTATTTTATATTTAATAATGTATAGCTATATTATAATGTATAGATATGTGTGTTTATATATCATAATATAACAATATAATGTGTTTGGCGTCATTATATATACGATAACAATATTAACCAGTATCTATTATATATAGATTAATTTGGTCAATTCATGTTGAGTTGTGACAATACATTATTAATTTACTAAATTCGAACACTGTAGATGGATTCAAAGACTCCATTAAGGGGATCTCTGAATCCATCTGCAGTGTTAGAATTTAGTAAAATGTACAAATGCATTCTCAAATTAGTAATTTTTTCCAGTGTCGAAGTGACACAACTAAAAATGACCAAATAAATGACCAATTGTTATCTAATCATTTGAAGTCTACATATCCTGAGATCAAATTTGGTCATTTATCTTGGTCATTTTTAGTTGGTTTCTATCTCGTGACCAAAATTGGTCATTTATCTTGGTCGTTTTTAGTTAGCTCACTTAGAATTATCAATTTTGGTCATTTGTTCCTTTCAGGAGACTGTGGTGACCAAATTTTTTGGTCTCCTCGTCACTAATCTCTCATTTTCCACTAGTGTATGTTCAACATGTCGGTGTAAAATTGGATGCAAAAGTGGATAAAAACATGGATGCAAAAAAGGATGCAAACATGGATGCAACAAAAGTAGGCACAAAAGTGGGCGCATAATGGGGTGCACCAAAAATGGATGCAAAAGGTGATGCAAAAGTGGATGCAAAAGGTGATGCAAAAGTGGATGCAAAAAATGATGCAAACATGGAAGCAAAACATGATGAGAAAAGTGGCGCAAAATTGGATACAACCATGGATGTAAAATTGGATACAAAATTGGATGCGAAAGTGGATGCAACAAAAGTAGATGCAAAAGTAGTTGTAACACCCAATGCAAAAGACGATGCAAAAGTGGATGCAAAAATGGACGCATAAAGGGATGCAATAACCGATGTAAAATTGGATACAAAAAAAGATGCAAACTTGGATGCAAAAGTTGAAGCTAAAGTGGGTGTAAAAGTAGGCGCAAAAATGGGTGTGAATTGGGACGCGACAAAAGTGGATGCAATAGTAGATGAAAAAAAAGACGTAAACATGGATGCAAAATGGGATGCAACAAGGGATGAAAATGTGGGTGCAAAAGGGGATGAAAAAATGGATGCAAAATTGGCTGAAACAAAACAAGATACAAAACTAGACTCAAAACATGATGTAAAATTTGATGCAAAACTTGGCGGAGGAAGGGATGCAAAAAAAGAAGTAGAAGTGGATGCAAAAGTGGATGTAAAAAAGGATGCAAAAGTGGATAAAAATAAGGGCGTAAAATTTGAGGCAAACATGGACGTAAAAGGGGGTGCAACAAGAGTAGATGTACAAACTAGGCGCAAAATTAGGTGCAAAACTAGGCTCAAAACCTGTCGCAAAACTTGATGCAAAACCTGGCGCATAACCAGGTGCAAATTACGTCACAATTTGCGCCATATTTAGAAAAAGGACGCAAAAAAGGCCTAAAATAGCACCAACTCGTGAAATTGCGCCATTTTGTCCAAAAAATGAAGAAAAATACATTGAAAGATGGTCTAGACGCAAAAATGGATGCAAAAAGAGACGCTAAATCTAGTTTTTGTTGTAGTGCCTTAACAATGGAAGGGAAGAAAGTGGAGAAGTTAATTCTTTTTATAATGAGATTAAGGAAAAACTATGACTGGGAGATATGGATGACAAAGAAAGTAATGAGGACCTTAAGAAATTCATTAAATCAGATATTTAAGGGATGAACAAATATTTTTTGCAAGGTTTCGAATTGTTGGCAAGTCAACACCAGGGAGTAGTAGAAGTTCACCTCATGTTGAGAAGAAGACCAATGGGGAAGCCATTTTTTTGAAGACTGGACCTCATAACCGACCACTTGAGTTAAAGAATCAAAATGGACCTGTAATTCCTAAGTTTATAGAGTCCAAATAAGGCCCTTGCAAACTTATGATGTGAGGGAAGCAAGAAATGATTGGCAGCAACTAAGTGATGAATGTAGGAAAGTCCTAACTTTCGATAAGTTCATTAGAGCCTCTGTTTAGTTTACGTAAGGAGGAAGTGGGAATAGGGCGCCTCCTATTAATCATGAATTAAATTACACCATGGGAAAAGAAAATATTCCTTCCTTTGATGGTTCCTCACAAATGTTTGCTAGTGCTTGGTTGCAAAAATTAAGTGTGTATTTTCAGTTAAATCCTATGGTTGAAGAAGATGCATTGAAAATGGCCATTTTGCATATTGAAGGGGAAGCTAGTGATTGGTGGTTACATGGTATTAGAACCTTGGAATATGATCATATTTTATCTTATGAGGGTTTCTTCAATGGATTAATGGAGAGATTTGAGAGGAAAGACCCCAAACTTCCTATCAAAGAAATAGCACAATTGAAGTAAGTAGGAACTCCTGCAGGTTATATGTTAGAATTTGAAAATCTTTCAGTAATGGTTCCTTATGTATCTATGGATAGGTTGGTTTTATTATTTACTGAAGGATTGACAGAACATTTGAGAGGGCTTGTGAAGGCCCACAAGCCATCCACATTGAAGGATGCCATGAATTTGACAAGAGATTTGTAGAATGTGTTGCCAAGAACCAAATCCCCCCCGCACCCCCCCCCCCTCCCAAGCCAAATTTCACTTCCAAGTTCAAGGAAGGTAAGAAACCATGGAAAAAGGAATCCTCTACCAAATAAAATAAAGGAGGACCAAGCAAAGAATAACTTAGGAGAAAGAATGCATATTTCACATGCCAACAACCTTGGGTTCTGGTACATAAATGTGCCAAGGAGAAGACACACTACATTGAAGTTTTCTATGAAGATGACGAAGAGGGGGGAGGAGGAGGAGGAAACACAACTTGCATCCTAAGAAGAGGGGTATGAAACAACTAAATAAAAACAACCCACTCCTGAGAAAGGAAAAATTGCAGTACTCTCAAGTGTACCTAGGTTCCACACCTTGAGGCTCAAGGGTAACATAGAAGGCCAAAAGGTCATGGTTCTAGTGGATGGTGGAGCCACTCATAACTTAATAGATGTAGCCTTGGTGGAGAGGAGAAATTTACAAGCTGAAAATTTTGATTGTTTCACAGTCATCATTCCACGTGACAATTATATGGACTACACTAAATGGATTCCAAAGCTTCAAGTTACTATAGGAAATCATACTATCACTGACAATGTTTATGTAGATAATGTGGCTGATGGGATGCATGGTTTTGGGAGTACAATGGTTGTATTCTTTAGGGGAGCATAACTATCAAGTCCTTGAAATGAGGTTCAAAAATTCGGAACGAAAACCCATCTTGTTGAGGGGAATGCACACTTACCCAAATCAAGTGGTGTCCTCTCACAACATGAGGTCTATATTGAGGCATGGAGACATAGAATGGGTTATTAAATGTTTTTGTTACATCTCCTAAACCCCACTTGAAGGTTTCCAAGCATCCTAAGGAGATAGAGAAATTATTGAGTAAGTATGAGAGGGATTTTGGAGACCTTCCTGTTAAGATTTCATATGCTTATCTAGATATCATTAATGTTTAATCCAATTTAACATCAATAGAATATGCAAAATCATTGAAAGAAACACAATCACAAGATAGACATAGATTTATCTTGGAAAACACTAAAGGGGAGAAAACCCAACAAAACTTCCTCTATATAGATGTATAAGATAGAACCCCAAAACAAGTGCTCCTTCTCCTTGTTAATCTCTCTCTCTCTCTCTCTCTCTCTCTCTCTCTCTCTCTCTCTCTCTCTCTCTCCCCTATGCGCTATTCATAAGTGAGTGTGTGTGTTCAAATGAGGAACAAAACTCCTCTATTTATAATCTTTATATCACTTGACTTTTACCCTGACAAGTCGGCCCCAACAAACTTACTAGGTCGACTTCACCTAGGAAGACACAAAACAATATTATATTATATTCAAGAGGGTACTATTGACCTGACTTATAATGGAGGTTATACCTCATGAATATTTGATGAACAAATACAATAGTAACATCCCGACGGAGGAATAATACATACCTTGGGTTACATCAATAAAATACATTTAGAATATTCTTTGAAGTTACAATATTTCAACACTCCCCCCAGGAAGACCACTAGATAGAGGGGTGGAGCATATCTTTGAGTTAGGGATAGGAACACAACCTATAAAAATGCATCCCTATAGACACCCCAAAAGGATTTGATATGAGATTGAGGAGGCCATTAAAGAACTCTTGGATTTGGATCTCATAAGGCCTAGTTCCAGCCCATATGCTTCTTCAGTTGTCATGGTAAAGAAAAAGGATGGAACTTTCAGGATGTGCATTTATTTTAGAGAATTGAATAAGAAGACAATGAAGAATATATATCCCATCCAAAGTATTGATGAGCTTATGGATGATCTCCATGGAGCTAAGTTCTTCTCAAAGATTGACCTTAGATCTGGTTATCATCAAGTTCGAATGAGGGAAGAAGACATACCAAAGGTTGCTTTCAGATGCCACTATGGTCACTTTGATTTTGTTTCCATGACCTTTGGCTTAACAAATGCACCTGTCACATTCCAATCATGCATGAAAAATATCTTCCACAAGAAACTTCGTAATTTTTTACTAGTTTTCTTTGATGGCATTCTTATTTACAGTAAAAATTGGAAGGAACATTTGCATAATCTAGAAGAGGTATTAAAATTATGCATGATCAATCTTTGTTTGCTAAGCTGTCAAAGTGTGAGTTTGGTTTGATAGAGCTCTTGTATCTTGGACACGTAATTGGTTAAGATGGCGTGAAGGTGGATATGGAGAAAATAAGAGACATTATATAATGGCATCGTCCCAAAAATCTCACTAAATTGAGAGGATTCATTGGAATTTGCACCTACTATATAAAGTTTGTGAAGGGGTTCTCCCAACTCACTTCACCTCTCACTGATTTGACAAAGAAATATGCTTTCCAATGGAATGAAGGGGCTGAAAAATATTTCCAAGGAATGAAAGAGGTAATAAGCAATTGTCTTATTCTAGCCTTGCCTGATTTCTCTAAACCATTTGTCTTGGAATGTGATGCATCATAAGAGGGCATTGGAGCAGTCCTAGAACAAGGAATACACCCAATAGATTTTGAGAGTAGGAAGCTATAGCCACATGAGAAACTTTAATCCATTTATGATAAATAAATGTTCTACACGATGCATTCTTTGGTCAAGTTTAGACAATACTTTGTGGGAAACAAATTTGTGGTAAAAACCGATCATAACAACTTAAGGTACTTCCTTACTCAAAAGGATATAAATGAAAGAAAGAATAAGTGGGTAAGTAAGCTTCAAGCATTTGAATTTGATATTGAATATGTGAAGGGAAAAAATAATGTGGTAGTTGATGCCTTATCTAGAAGACCTTCTATTTCTTTGATGGATGTATCAAAAAATTAGAAATCCACATTAGAAGTAGAGTATGCCAAGGATAAGTTTTCTTGTGAAATTTTTGATGGGATTAGCCATGATGACATGTATAAGGTGTTGGAAGCAATCATCCAAATACAAATATAGAATCTATTTTGTCCCTAGTTCTGGTTTGAAGGAGGAAATTTTAAAGAAATTAGCTCGTGATTCTCCTCTAGCAGGTCACCCCAGTTTCTTCAAAACATATCGAATGTTGAGGGAAAGATTGTGATGGAAAGGGTTGAAGGTTGATGTTCTGAAGCATGTTAATTAATGCCCCACATTTCATCGGAACAAAGTGGAGCACACTTATCCAATTGGCCTCTTACATCCCTTGCCTATTCCAAAACAAAAAAGGGAAATCATTTCCATGGATTTCATCATTGGTTTGCCCAAGGTATTTGGTAAGGATTACATATTTGTGGTGGTGGATAGGATCACTAAATTTGCTAATTTCTTTGTTGTTATTACCACTTTCATTGCTGCACAAGTGGCTGAACTATTTTTTAAAGAATTTTTTAGATTGCATGGGCTTCCTAAGAGCATTGTTAGTGACAAAGATGTCATATTTTTTAGTGCATTTTGGCAAGAAATCTTCAAAATGGTGGGGATAAATTTGATGCCTATAACAAGATATCATCCACAAACTGATATCCAAACATACAGGGTGAATCAATGGTTGGAAGGATACTTGAGGAACTATGTTAGTGGGCAGAAAAAAACACGGATTAAATGGTTGCATTTGGGTGAGTTTTGTTACAATACTATGTTTTCATATGTCCATTGGCATGTCTCCTTTCAAATCACTTTATGGTTATGATGCATCCACTTTTATTGACCACATTTTTGTTGATATTATAGCTCCAAAGGCTAAGGATTGGATTGAAGAAAGTCAAGAAATTTTGAAGGCTTTGAAAGTTAACTTGCAGGTTTCCTAGAATCAGCAAAAACAATATGCAAACCAACATAGAGTAGAGAGGCATTTCCAAGTGAATGAATAGGTGTATTGGAGGTTGCATCCCTACAAACAAACCACCATAAAGGGAAAAGGTTTAGGATAACTAAAACCAAGGTTTTATGGTCCCTATAAGGTGATTTTAAAGGTTGGATAAGTGGCCTATGAATCACAACTTCCCATGGGAAGTAAAATTCATAATGTGTTTCATGTTTCATGTCTAAAGAAGGTTATAGATCAGCATATTTTAGTTTCAGATACTTTACCTCATTTGGATGATGAAGGACAACTTTTTCTCATTCCAAACAAAATCTTGAAGATAAGGGAGAGAAGGTTAATAAGAATAACAATAAAAGAATACTTAGTACAATGGAAGGATTTGCCTAGTGAGGAAGTCATTTAAGAAGAGGAATTTTTTTTGCAGCATCTAAACTTGGAATTTCTTGAGGACAAGCAATATTGGGTGGGGAGGATTGTCATGTCCCCATCCCAATGAGACTACTAGTTGACAATGTTTCACCCACCTATTAGTTCCCTAGGTTGGGGAGGAGGCATTAAATCTTGCAATAAGGGAAATATGGGACCCAAGAGAACCTTAGTTTGTCATTTACACATTAAATTGGGTCATACAAATAATAAATACAGAGAAAATAAAGTGGCATTTCTTCATAAGGACATTTGGAGGTTCATGGAGACCTTGGTTGGCTATATTATTCCTTTCACATGTCATGAATTAACCTGAAATTCAAAATTATGAGTAATGGAACATTCTTGGAAGGTGAAGAGGTGTCAAGTAACATATCAAGAGCCCAAGGATTTGAATGGGTGAAGAGGAGTAACTCCCCATAGAAGAGGAAGATGCTAGGAAGAAACTAGGTGCCACTTGGAGAGAGATTCCCTGCATTTTATGACAACAATGATGGAAGATTCTATGACAAGTCAGACCTGATTGAAGACCTATGACAATATGACATGTTAGGACTAAAATTAGCCTCCAAGAAGGTGCACTTGGGGCTTGGTGGCAACAATTCGAATTTGGAGGAAGATGAAGGGTTGAGGAGAAGGACATGTGTCATGGAGGTTACTAAACATCAAGGATGAGTTGGAGGAAACCTATAGGATTGAATTCGATCTTGGAGGACCTTAGGATGGTTATAAAAATATTTCACGAGGAATGAGAATGGATTTTTATCATTTTATAACTTGCCTTTGGAATTTTGGAAAGCACTAGCTTGTCCATTGCACGATGAGTGCTCACTTACCTTGCTAGTGAGCCAATTTCGAGAGAGTGAGATTCTCATCCAAGTTGGTTGTGGGAGAGGCCACCCTGACCTCTCATTTGGATCTTAAGGGATTTTTTTTAATACATATAGGAGGCTGCTACTGTTCGTGACCCATCTCTCCTCCCATTCTCTCAATCCCCACTTCAATATTTCCATATTTCTCTATGATGGAGCACTTGTGTGAATGGTGGTTGCGCCCCATTGAGTCCAGTTGATTCCCAATAATAGGTGAATGATTTATGGATCTGTAATATGTCTCCCATTCCCTCTATAAGTCGAAATCAACAATGCATGGAAGTCGATTTAGAGAAAGGTGTACTGGAAGAAGTGAATTTGTTCATGGATGGAAGGGAACATATGCAAAAGGTCAATGATGAGGATCTTCCTTTCAAGTGAAGAAAGTGCCATGAATACGGTCACTTTGTCAAAAGATGTCCTAAAGAAGCACCAAAGGATCCTGGAAAAAACCAGGAAGAAGGATGGAAATAGGTTAAAATAGGGAAAAAGGTGCCCTACATTTATCCTAATGCTAACAACAGCTCACAACTAGAAAAAACTAGGGATCAAGCCTCGATCACCAAGGAAACAACCACCAACAATCAATACATGGCTCTTTGTATAGAACAAGGAGAAATTCCCTCAACATATATCACTCCTGGGGGAGACGAAATAGAAGAATGTGGGGATCCACCACCAAGCACACTTCCAAAGACAAGTGAAGATGGGATAGAGAAAACACTTGCAGAATATTCCTCCCTAGGTGGATCTTAGGCAACAATGGTAAAGAAAAGCAGATCCAATCCGATGGTAGACTCCCTAGTCCAATCCTCTTCGCAAGGATCACAAGAAATACTAGATCAAGCTCCACCACTATCCACAAGGGGAAGAAAAACTAACAGGAACCACAGGGAACGAGAAGAAGAAAGAGAACTTGAACTTGGGTTGCATATGAGAATTTAGGAAACTAAGATTCTATAAAAAATGATAATTATCGCAGGATCAAGAGTGGATAACAGGTGTCAAGAAGGACCTCAAACGATAAAGAAATAATGATAGTTGTCTCTTGGAACTGCAGAGGCCTGGGGAGCTCAATCAAAGTGGAATCTATTAAAAATAGTATCAAATCAAAGAGAACAAACATTTTCATGATTGAATAGAAATAAAGGGCCGAAGAATAGGTAATGGCCATATCTTGTCTTCACTGGAAAAACTATCATGGGAAATCCATCAGCTCCAGAGGAGCTTCTTGAGGAATTACAACCTTTTATAATTCAAAAAAATATGCAATGAAATCAGTAAAGGAAACCAATCATTGGATTCTAACAGAGCTACAATGCAAAGAAAAGCAAGAGTCGATCTTTGTTTGTAATGTTTATAGTCCAACGCATTACAGGGATAGGATAGTCTTTTGGGAATCACTCAATTTGATGAGCGAGAACTTGTAGGGAAAGTACATTATTATTGTTGGGGACTTCAACACCACCAAATCATAGGTGGAGAAGAGGGGAGGCTCGATCGTTAGGGAAACCTTTGGAGAGAAAATGGAAGATCTGATGGCAGATCTGGAATCTACTGGATCCTTCTCTTAAGAATGGGAAATATACTTGGAGTAACAAAAGAACGATCCCTGTGCATATTGTTGCAAGACTTGATAGGTTTTTTTTAGCTCCTCTTTCATGCAAAGGGACATGATCCCAATCTCCTTAGCCATTCCTTCAACAACTTCATATCACAAACCAATATACTTATCCTTAGCTCCTTCTGAAAATTTGGGTCCTATCCCTTTATGTTTTAATCCTCTTTGGTTGCAGGATTCAAAAGTTCTAGAAATCATTCAAGAGGCTTGGAATTCTAAAATATTTGGCTCTCCTAGCTATATATGGGCGTCAAAGCTAAGACCAAAATGTCTCGCTCTCAATAACTGGGATAAAATTTCTTTTAAAGGGCCTACATTCTATAAGAAACAAGCTCAAGATGATCTCGCTACTCTCCAGAATAGAATGGAATATGAAGAAGTGACTTTGCTCGCTCTAAATTAGGAAAAAGAGATGAATATGAGGATGTTAAAGGCTACAAGGAAGGAAGAGGAAGAATGGAGGATGAAATCTAGGAAACTGTGGTTGAAAGGGGGAGTTAGCAATACTAATTATTTCCATAATCAATCTAAAGCCAGACTAAGCTTTACTACTATCAAGGAACCGGCTGATAGAAATGGACAAAAAATCGAGGGGAATGAGGCAATCAAGAAGCATGTTGTTCAACATTTTAGAAATATCTATATTGATAGTGATGAGACAGATCCCATCTCTTAGAATGATCTTCTCTCTTTTATCCCTTCTATAATTTCTGATTCTGAGAATGAGGAACTAGTGAAACCAATATCGGAGCATGAGATCAATGAAGCGATTTGTACTCTTGTTGAGGCCTAGAAAATCGCACGTAACAACAATAGGGATTCTCCCCAATAAACGTTCCCAACTAGCTCGTTATTGTTTGGTATGGGGAATTCGTTCGGTTTACGGTCGGACTACCGTAGATCAAGTAACGATTAAAGTGTTTTACCGGTTATAGCTCGGTCCACCGTAGGTTTATTTTATTTATTTATTTTTATCTTTATGTATGATGTGCAGGTGCCTAAATTAATGCAGGCAATAGAGATAATGAGGAGGGTCACAATGTGATGCGCAGGTTCTTACCTCTCTCACTCCTAAATCACAAATAAAGAAAAACTAACTAAGACTAATTAATCTATCCTTAGGGAGCAATACTGTAATTAATGGTGTGTAATATATTGTATAACATGTATTAAGAAATTTACAGATAGCTGTTAACATTTCAGAACACATGAATATCAACAGAAATATGAACAAAGAGATAGCTCATTGTTAATTTAAAACATTCATTACTGAACTATGATTGTGGAAATTTCACATAAATAAACAAGAGCACATTCACAACATGAAGGAATTCATAAGTTAGAACGATCTCACAGTTCATGGAAACAAGCTGAAACTGAAACAATTCATATCCAACCAACCCATGGCAAACATTTAAAACTCCACAGTGCTTTCTCTAGCCGAAAAGTATAACTATTTATTATAAGATGAATTAGTTCTCCTTACAATAATATTGCCCAAAGATGGTCTAAAAAAAGGTCCCTACTCCCTAAAACTTTCCTATACTTATATAAAAAGCAAAAACTCTTGCGCTGCCCCTCATTGCCCCTTGAGCTTCCCCAACCTTTCCTTTACAAAAAAATTGTCCTTTTGCTTGTGAACAAAAAAGATAAATATAATATATTACATTCTTTATCAATATTCCAAAACATTTCACTAGGAAGGCCCAGCTTGCTCGTTCGTGAACCTTTTCCATGCATTAGCATTTGCTGCTATGCTTTGAAACCCAGAAGGGTCAAGGAATCGAATGTTAATCTCATACTTGGCAGCTTGGGTCTTCACACCCTCTATTCTAGCAAGAATCAGGCGCCTCTAGTCCTCATATAAGTGTATGCTCATGGCTGCATGTGCTACTTCATTTTTTAATATCCATTCATCCAAATCCTTGACCTGCTGGATTGCTTGTTCATCCTCGTTGTATTTGTCCTGTAAATGTTTTAAAAATAGTTCAGGTTCAGGTAGCACCTCCAATCTCTTATCAGCATTATTCTGACACCGATTATAGGTTAAGAGCACTCTCCTGCAGAATTTGGCACAAACAGTCTTTGTTTTCTTCACCGTCTTTTTAAATTCTTTTGTGATATTACTAGCGAATTCAATTAACTTATATTCTTGCTTCAATGTTTTTTGATCTTTGACGGATAGGTCTATGGGAGATTCTTTATTGGTTTCTACCCAAACCATTCTTCCCTTTAGAATTTCCAATATATCCTGAGTCCTATCCAGAAAATATGAAGTGGTACTTACAATCTCTTCTAGCCTGCTGTCTATCTGCTGGACTTTACATCTTTCCTCTTCTATCTGTAGTTGTATTTCATGGATCTTTTTCCTAAGCATCAGAACATGCTCCTTTAAGGGTCGGATGTCAACTTTCTGCTCCATAGCACTCTTTAGTGACGACGTCAATGAATTATTCTTCTCTTTTAAAGTGGCTATCTGTGTTTGATATAGCTTCTCTTTCTGTTATGCGGTAACTTTCTCTATTCCCATCTCAATTACATTGCTTTCCAACCTGCTCTTTTCCTCATTCAATTTTCCAAACGATAACTAAAGATGATCTTTCTCAGTCTTTAAACTCTGATACTTCAGCTGTAGTTTTCTCAGTTCTGCTAAGGTAGCTTGAGAATTCTTCTCTGTATTTTCTGCAAATATTGCTGGAGCATCCTTATCTGCTTGCAAAGTTTGGCATTCCGTCTTCGAAACATTGAATTCACCTATCATGTCCTTATATTTTTTTTTTAGATTCTGGCTTTCATCCCTTTCTCTCTTCAAGGTTTCCTTTAGCTGAGCTACTTTCTTCCATGAATGTTCTAGATCAGTCATGATCTTGTCCACATTGTCTTCATTTTCTAGGGTTAAATCTATCCCATCCCTTGCCATTAACCGTGGATCCTTATGAGTACCATGTACTATTGTCTTGTCTGTCACCTTCCTCCGTGGTTTTGCTCTAGTATCTGCCTTTTTCTTGGTTCTCTTAACAATTCTCTTCTTTTCTTTGTCATAGAATATAGTATTAAAATCAGGTATTTCCTCCCCTTCGGTAGGCATGAAAGGAATCAAATCAAATTTAGAAGTTGAACCTTCTCCTAACACACTTCCAGAAGGAACAATAGGCTCGAATGAATCAAGATCGGACTGTCCTTGTCCTTCTTGTACATTTTCTCTCAAACCTTCATCATTTTGATCTGTGGGTTGCTTTTCCTTTTGGGGTTCTTTTAACTTGAAGCCCTCACTTTTTGCCTATTTCTTCTTTATCTCAACTTCCTCTTTTCTTTTCTTTTCTTCTTCCTCCTTCTTAGCTGCTTCTTTAGCATCTCATTTCTTTTCTTCTTCTTCAATCCTCAACTAATTCTCTGCTTCTTGTACCAATCCGATAGCATCTTCCTCTTCTAACTTATCTTTCTCTGCAGTCTTTCCTTTTCCACCCACAATTGTTATCTTTTGCTTGAACCTTTTCCTCAGGGTAGTCATGTTCTTAGCGTTGCGGAACGTCTTCTCATCTTTGTCCCAAAAGTTAGTGTACTCAAAATGAACTCCAGATTCTTTGCAGTAATTAGCGACTTTGTTTTTTGGGAATCATTTCTATGAAAGTTTATTTCACCAAAGTGAAAATATTCTAATTCTTTAACAAACTCTGTTGCGTTTTTTACCTTTGCAAATTTATAACTTCCAACGAAGAAAGGTAATGCAGGATACACTGCCTTTTTATGTTCAACCAAACAATTCCATACTCCATCGATGTATAACTGTCTAACAACTTCCTTGTGGAGTACATAATCGGTGGCATATTTTGGGAACATAGAAGGAGCTCTCGAACCACCATACATCCTCACATACAAACCATCCTCTGTTAGATAATAACTCCTAAATTCTTGTATGACCCTGAATGCTTCCTCTGACATGCAATCGCATTATGTCAGGAAAATCAGAGTATATAGGGGCATGATGAAATTCTCACAAATATCCCTATAATAACTGTAATACTTATGAGCCCAAAGCAATTTATAAGTTGTGTACACTGGGGTTTGGTCCTTCTCCCAATTGCATTTTAAGGCAGGGAAAGCTTGAGTGCACAATATGCAATCAATTAATATAGAACTTATGTAGAATTCATATTTCTTCAGGGATACCCCTCCCAAGGCTGCACTTATACATGCTAAAAGACTATTTGACACTATACTGGCCCAGTTGAAAATAGTTCCTTGTGTAGCAACAAAAAAGATGATCGGTATCCAACCAATCTTGAAACTTTTTCCATTGGCTCTACCAAAAATATTGTTAAGCATCAAAGCAATAAATCTATATGGGGCACAGAGAGTTGAGGTATCATACTCTCCCGAAGGTCTGGTCTTGAAGTTCTTTCCTGGAATCATCATCTTCTTTACCGTCTCCACCAGATCCAGACCTACATCCTTTAACCAACCTTATGTTAGATAGGTCTATGGTGTGGGTAGTTTATATGCCATAGCCACAGAGGCAGGGCTGTATGCAGCATAGCCTTACTTTGCAGTATTTGCTAAGATCATTCTCATCACATCTGCCCTAGGCAGAATCCAACCTATCACTTATGAGCACGGAAACAGTTTAGTCCTAGTAGCTACTTTCATCAAAGCTGACCTTTCAATATTGGCATAAATGGGCATGTCTTCAAACCCAACATCAGGGACATTCTGGCTTGAGATCATTCTGAAAATCTCTCCCCATTTGTATTCTGGTTCAACTCCAGTTGTGGCTTTGGTGTCTTCATAGATGATTTCTAATATGGTTATTAATTCTACCTCAAGTTCCTCTTTAGCCACCTGGGATTTCTTCTTCTGTCTCTTTGGCATGTTGCTTTAATGGAAATCAACCTATAACAATCATGCAACATGTTTTAGTCTAACTCTCTAGCAATTGAGATAGTGATAAACAAGAAAAACATATAGATTTTATTCACCTCTTTGACATGCATGTTGGTAGATTTATGTCAAAAAACACAGTCTTTATGAATGAGGAATTTAACAAGAAAACCCTATAACAATGTTGCCTCCTCAACCTGCCCAAGCTTCACTTGTCTCAAAACCCTAGTCTAGAAATTCTTCTTCATCTCATACAGGTATTTTGATTTATATCAAACCTATTCCACCGCTGAAAATCAACAAAAATTCCCAAACTCAATCAGCCTCCTCAAACTTCCTAAAACCCGTCGTGAACACCGTCTTTAAAAAACGCTAAACGACTGAATTCCCTCCGAAGTCCCACAGGAAAATATGGTTGTAGGGAAGATGACTTCCTAACCTCATGCTGACCATAAAACGATCAAGAAAAGGGTGGTGCAGATGGCGAAACGCATGTCTGCACCATGCCCTAAAACCTCACGCAAGAGATGCAGGTGTACTCATAACTCTTAATAGCAGACAGACTCAACCTTCCCACCAAATGAAATCTCAAGAAATGGGATAGGCCCTTAATGGAGTAAAATATTCACAAGAACAAACTGTAAGAAAGCAAAAAACCCTAACCTCTATGCGGAAACCTAACCTCAATCCATTAAACAGTTCAAATAGTAGCAAACACGACCCAAAAGACAAAATCACGGGTAAACCTACCTGGAAATGGCGACGTGGGCGACCCGGACGAGGCAAAGCTTTCCACAGGTGCAGAGGAGGACAAATCAGATCCTAACAGGTGCACACACACAACTTCTTCAGACAACTTCAATCAGAAAATGACAAGTCAGATGGCATAATATAACATATTTATATACCTATGACCGAGAAGGAATCCATCGGTGGGAAAAAATTTAAAACCATCGAAAAAAATAGTCCAGAGGACCCGGACTTAAATAAAAAACAACCTTGGGCGTCAGAGACACTATTCACTATTCTCGGAACCACTTACTACTAGATTTCTGCAACGTCGACTATAGACCACTTTAACATCCTAGTGATCACTTTGGGAAACGGGTATCAGGCCTCGGTGGAGTTAGATTCTTCGGAGTCAACAGAGAGAACATAATGTTTTCATATCGTTTCAGGACTAGCCCTCCAAAACGTTGAGCGGGATAAACACTACAACTCTGACCTATTCCGGTCACCCAATGCGACAACAAGAAAATTATGATCGGATGTAGGAAACGAAAAAAGTGAAGGAACATCTGATTTAATGGATACGTCTGGCACTAAGGAACCAGAACTTTGGCAAACAAGGTCCAAGAGGATGAAAAATCTTACTCCGAAGCATCGACAAAGGTTTCCAAAGGCTTCCAATAAACCACTCGACAAGCTAGATGACTCTACTTCCGCAACGTCGGAAGGCTAGTCCACTACGCTTCCAATATCGAAAGGATAGTTGACTAATCATCCGATACAAAAAAGTAAAAGGACCAAGTTTTTAAAAGAATTTTCTGAACTCAGGGAAAACTTTGGAAGTAATAAAATACTCCTAGGCTAGTTTGAAACTCAAACAAACAAAAAGGGTGGGCCCTAAAAATAAAATTTTATAAGCAGCTGCAACAATTGGCGACTACCTGGTGAACACATATCTCTTAACAACTTTTCCTTTGATAAAACAGACCACTCTGATCGTACCACCTTACTAGATTTCTTCAAGATATATGAATTCCCAAATGCAAGATTTTTGCACTTTAACCATTGATAATAGTCCAAGTTCAAGAAGGGGAACCAAGATTTCAGAGTCTAGATAACTCTTCTGAGGCCGAGAATATGAGTTTTATTTTACCTCTGCCTTTGAGTGGCTTCCAACTTAGACACCACAGGATTGTAACATATGGTAAACAAATATAGCCATTTGTTCCTCATTCCCATGCCAATGTGCACTTTTTATGCTATGCTTTTGGACTTTTGTCCTTTTGAGTCCTCCCGATTGCTTTCTTTCTGAATTTTAATTCAAGCTCCTCTATCCATAGTGTCCTTTTGTGTGAGAGATATTTTAATTTCAACTCATGGACGGAGAAGAACTTTGGTAATCTCATTCATACTGATGTGGTTCAGTACGTGTTTTGATACATATTTCTTCTTAGGAGATTTTGACTCTCATTAACCTTTTGGCTTTTAATTCATGGCATGAGATTATTTAAATATAATACATTGTTTACCTTGCTTCCTTTCCATGGGTCTTTTGTTGTTAACCCCTAGGACAATTTTTAATGTGAGATGAATGGAGCCTCAAAATAGTACTCTGGAATTTTCTATCCTGAGTTATTTCACAAGGATTAAGCAGGACTTCAATGTGTTCATAACCATTTAGAAAATCTGCTAATCTTGAAGAATTTTTTTCAAACATTATATGAATTAATAGTAGGCAGTCTTGTAGTCAAAGATTTCAGTGAATCCAGAATTCTGATGAACTCCATACAACCAAAATTCGTGATGTTTTATTGAACCATAAGCAAAACAAAACTTTACAATCAATCAAACTCTAAGCAAATAAAGCAAGCAACTAAAAAGACTCTAAAGTAAGCAACAAACCAAATGTTTATTTATGTAAAAGAAAACAAAATCAAAATGATCAAGACAAATAAGGCTTGAGAACTAAACCATTTACTAGTAAGTTCTCCTCCCACCCCTGCAAGTTTTGCAACTTGTAAGTCGAGGAGCCTAGCTTTGCTGCAGTTTGAAAAGGACCTACCCATAACTACTGAAACTTAGTGTGCTTTCCCTTTTCATCATGTGGGTGATCCCACTTAAGAACCAGATCTCCTACTTCAAACTCTTTGTTCCCAGCTTTGTGCTTGTCAAACCAATGCTTCACGATTTCTTGTTGATGCTTAAACCTTTCCTGGGATTTGGACCTAGACTCCTCTAACTTCAACAAATTATAGATTCGGATTAGTAGAATTCCATTATCATTACCCCTAGACTCTTGAGCTATTATGGAAGATGGCAATAGAATATTAGGAGGGAGGACAACTTCTTTTCCATAAACGAGAGTGTATGGTGACACACCTAAGGAATTCTTGGGTGTGACTCTATCAGCCCAGAGAGCATTAGGTAAAGCTAAATGCCGGCTCCTTTGATTTTCTATCACTGTTTTCTTTAGAATTCTAATCAGATTTTTGTTTGTGGATTTCGCCAAACCATTTCCTTATGGGTAATAATTTGTAGAATAATGCAACTTAATTCCTCTTTCATTAGCAAATGCAGTTAATCTAATAGAAGAAAAATAAGAAGAATTATAAAAAACCAGGGAAATTGGAACCCCAAACGTGGTCATAATATGGCATGTCTTCCAACACATCTCTGACAAGCATCACATTTTCTAACATGAGCATGATCATCCTTAAACAATGTAGGCCAGTAATATCCAGCTCTGAGAATCTTATGTGCTGTTGTGTCCCCTGAAAAGTGACCTCCAGCAGGTCCATCATGTAATTTTTCTATGACCTTCTTTGCATCTTCTTGTTCCAAGCACCTGAGAAAGACTCCATCGTAGTTCTTTCTGAACAATACTCTATCAATGATCTGATATAAAGCTGATTTCAGACGTAATACTCTTCTTTGCTTGGGACTCCAACTCTCCGACAAATACCCCTCTTGGAGATAATGGACTAGATCTCGATACCAGGAGTCTGGAGCTGTAAACAGAAGACATACATCCACCATGTGTAGTTTAGCTTCATTATCCCAGCTGCTATCTTCAATATTTTGACCTTCAGTCATTAGTTTACAAATTCCTTGTTCCTTAGCTATGGTTGCTGGTTTGAATTCAAGATCATATTCTTGCAAAGCAGTCACCTAGTTACCTCTTCTCTCTCCCAATTCTTTCTGTACAAAAAGGGATCGTATTGCTGGGTGTGGGACTATAACTTTGGTGTGATTCTTAAGTATGTATGGCCTGAATTGCTTTACCACCTTAAAAAATACATAAGCTTGTTTATCAACCATGGGATAATTCAATTCAGCCCCTTACAGACCAATGCTCATAAATGATATGGGGTACTTATCTCCCCCGTATTCTTTCTGTGTAAGCATAGCTGCTAATGAATCATCAGACGCAAAAGTGTACAGAATAAAATCCTTTTCAAAATTTGGACCTTTGAGTGATGGTGCATGAGCAACAAATGTTTTTATCTTGCTAGATGCATTTTTTTCCAAATCAGTCCATTTGAACTGCACACTCTGTTTAACCATTTTTTGCAAAGGTTTGACGATTTGAGCAAAGTCTGGCACAAACCTCCGCACGAAATTGATTGTCCCCATAAAATATTGCATACCCTTTGTATTATGGGGTGAAGGGATATTTTCTATAGCTCTAATCCTCTCCGGGTCTATGGAGATCCCTTTTTTAGAAATGACATGACCTAGTAGATTTCCTTCTGTGACTGCAAACACACATTTCTTGAGATTTAATGAAATACCATATTTTCGGCAACGCTCAAAAATCTGTTAAAGATGAAATGTATGCTCTTCTCTCTTCTTTGAAAATATTGTAACATAATCTAGATAATCCACAACACTACGGCCAATCAGACCTCGGAAAGCTATATCCATAGCCCTCTAGAATGTAGCTCCAACATTGATAAGTCCAAAGGGCATCCTCCTATACGCAAAAGTTCCCCACTTGGTTCTAAAAGTCATCTTAAGCTTGTCTTCTTCTGCTACTAGTACTTGATTATAACTGAAGAATCCATCCAATAGAGAGAACAGTTCGGAACCTGAGACCATCTGTAGTATTTGTTCTATGGGTGGGACAAGATAATTATCTTTATCTAATGCACGATTAAGATTTATGAAATCTACGCAAAGTATGATCTCACCAGACTTTTTCCGCACCGGTACCAAATTAGAGACCCATTCTGAATGTCTGACTTTACATATGATTTTAGCATTTAGCAATTTTTTCACTTCACTTTGAATTAGTGGTTCAAGCTTTGGATGCATTTTTCTTAGGGGCTGCTGATAAGGTTTGACTCCAACCTTGATCGGAATCACATGTTGTATAATTTTAGTGTCATACGTCTTTAGGTCCTTGTAAGTCCAAGCAAATACATCTTTAAACTTTCTAAATAAGCTGATGAACTTACTCCTTTTTCCAAGAAAACAACACTTCCCCAAATTTACATATTTAGGTTCAGCTTCAGCCCCTATATTTATTAGCTCGAGTTGTAAAGACGAGCTATGAGTCTTGACATTTGCTGGCTTTTTGAACTTGTTATCTAAATCAAACATTTGTTCCAAGGTCCTAACTCCTTTTGGAATAAAGTTCCTGAACTTTAATTTCGCTTGATGTTCTTCATCATTTATTATTGCTCCTTAGAAAGTATCATCATTCATCAAACACTCCAACATTTGTTGATCATTGTAAAAAACCCTTAGATTTGTGATGTTATCTAGAACAGAAGGCCTGAAAAGTAATTCAATAGAGCATATATTACTTGAAGGTACTAATGTTGTAGCTGAGGTAGCTAATAAGTCAGCTGTTGCATTCTTTAATCTAGGAATTGACACAATATTGAATGCATGAAAATTTATCAGCAAATCCCAAAATTCATTTTGGTAAGCTTTCAAATGTGGTGAAATGCAGTGTATTTTGTTTCGAATTTGCTTAACAACGATTTCAGAATCTCCATATACTTTCATATTTTTTACTTTCAATTCTATTTCTTTTTAAGTCCCTGAACTAACACTTCATATTCGACTGTGTTATTTGTGCATTCGAATTCTAACCTACATGAAAGAAAATGTTTATTTCTTTCTGGATCAATCAGGACACAACCAACCCCTGATCATTCCAATGTTTTAGAACCATCAAAATAAAGAATCCAAAAACTTTCTACTTCTACTGAATTTGAATTACGAACTACATCTGAAACTAAATCTACTATGTTACAGTCAATCTCATCAGCCCATGAAAATCGAAGTAGATCGGGCTGGATATCAGGTATATTGTTGGCTTCTTGAGCTTGGTAATTTCCTGGTTCCTGTTCAATGAAATAGTTTCCCAACACAGAGTTTACTGGTTCATTTTTCACTTCTAACTGAATCGCATTATATTTCATTTGAGGCTCTCTTAACACTTTTATCTGATTTTGACATCCTTTAAAAGGCAACCACAAATGTGACCAATCTGATGGAAAATATCCTTCTAACCTTGCTGACCAGTCTCGGCTCAAAACCAAACCATAAGCATCTGGTATGTCTGCTACTACAATGTCGATGTACTGACATACCCTCTCATCTGTGGATAAAGGAATCAGAACATCCTCCATTTTTCCTATTACTTTTATTGTTGTTCTGTCTAATTGAATAACTTGTCCAGTGGTTGGTTTAGGTTGACCATTGATTTGCTTGCAGACTGAAAGTGGCATAACATTGACTGATGCTCCTGAGTCAACTAAACAGTTATGCACATTATAGTTGAAAATTTCAAAGGTTAGGAGAAATGCTGGAGTTTTATACTTAGATTTTCCTCCTAAACTCACCTCACCAATCTCTTCCTCTAGTTGGTTATCAATGGGAGGCTTGTCCTATGGCATCTCAAGTGCTTTTAAAATATTCTCCTTTTGCTGAGGTAAATTGCACATTTCAAACAATGAGATATTTGCTTTATCCTTTTTAATGTCTTCCACAACATCATATCTCATTTCATGTTCCTTGAGATTCTTCTTGACATTGTCAGTTTTACTTTCAGTAGGATGTACAGGTGTATTGACTTTCTTAGGATCCTGAATTGAAATGACAAATTCAGGTATTTTAACAGTCGTAGTGTTGTTCTTTATCTTCTTAATGTTTTCTTGAAGTTTCTTAATCTTTGGAAGTATTGAATTATCTTCTTTTAACGGATTATGACTTCTTGTTGTTACATTGGTTTCTGGTGTTTCTTCTTTGTCGAGGAGGTCTTCATCTTCCATGTTAAACATAGAAACACAATCCCATAAAACTAAGGTATCTTCCTCTTATGTTTATGTAGGTTCAAGATATTTTTCTTTCTCCTCACCAGTTTCTATCAATTTGGAGTCCAATAATTGATTCATTACTAATGTCATAGAATTAATCCATTGTGGGAAATTCTTCTTAGAATTAGGCTAATGAAAGGTACAAAAATTGTCCATGCCTACATCGGTCAAATTCATTGCTGAAGGACTTGGTGGAGGAGCTTTAGGTTGACTATTGTCTTCTCTTTTTTTATAATAAGGCTTATATTGTTTGTGAGCCTCCTTTTCCTTTTCTAAATCAATCACCTGGTTTGATAACTTCTGCATCATCTTTACCATCCCATCTAAATCCTATGATCGTTTATCCTTAGGTTTAGTTAATAATAACCACTTTTTGTTTCCATGAGTTCTTTCATCTGACTACGTAGGATAGTGCTCTATGCTCTCCATTTCTGCCTCTACCTTCTCAGCTTCCTCATAAGTTTCTACCAAGGTGGGTCTAATCGATCTCTTGGAAAACATGGCTAGATCTGGACCGAGAGCTGAGGTATAGTACTCAATCAGGGCATGCTCAGATGGTTTGTCAGCTGCACTAAAGTTGTTTAAGTAAGCACCAAATATTTGAGTGAAGTTATGTAATTTTTCTTTCTTTTCCTTCTTTAGAGCAATTAACCCCTTCATTAAAGCTGCATGAGTTTTATGTATTCTGTATTTGCTTCTGAACAATCTCTCAAAAATATTCCAATTCGTGATCGAATTTATGAGTAAGGCAAAATACCATGAAGTTGATTTTCCTTTCAGTGTATGAGGAAACAATCTACAGACTACATCTTCATGTTCTGCTGCTTGTATCCCCTCTAAATCCAAATAGAAACTCTGCAAATGATCATCTACGAGAATTCCTTCACTTGGTTTAAACTTGGGTAACATCTTGTCAAAAGTATGAGGAAAATCATGCAAGGGAAGTGTCAGGTTTAAAGGAGATCTAGCTCTCCACGCAGGTTGTGGAGGTGGCTGATTTGCATTCACATTTTCCATGATTCTGAGTAGAGTATGCGGTGGGGATTGAATAGGAGTCTGAAAAGGTGAACAGTGAGGGGAATCTGGCCCCAATTGATCCAAAGGTTGGTCAAATTCTTGTAAGGTTGTTTCTACCAATTCTTCAAGATCTTCTACCAACATTGAGTCTTCCAATTGAGGGCGATCCTTCTTCTGATACTCTCTTCTAGGTAGGACAGAGATAATAGGTAATCCTCCAATCTTTTTTGCATATGCCTTGGTAATTCTCCTTAAATCATCAACTAATTTGTTATCAACGGGATAAAGATACCCTGTTTCCTTTTCTTCAGGAGTGGGTTTTTGAAGCAAACTGTTTTCAGAATTGTCACCGGTGGATTAATTTCGAGAAAGCGGGCTTCCTCGGCCACCCATGCACTGGTGTCCCTCCTTCTAGTGCCAAAAACTATTGAGGCCTGGAAAATTGCAGGTAACAACAGTAGGGATTCTCCCCAATAAACGTTCCCAACTAGCTCGTTATTATTTGGTATGGGGAATCCGTCCGGTTTACAGTCCGGCTACCGTAGATTAAGTAATAGTTAAAGTGTTTTACCGGTTACGGCTCGGTCCACTGTAGGTTTTTTTTTTTAGTTTTTCATCTTTATGTATGATGTGCAGGTGCCTAACTAAATACAGGTGATAGAGATAACGAGGAGGGTCACAATGTGATGTGTAGGTTCTTACCTCTCGTCTTACCTCTCTCGCTCCTAAATCACAAAAAAATCAAAACTAACTAAGACTAATTAATCTATCCCTAGGGATAAATACTGTAATTAATGGTGAGTAATATATTGTATAACATGCATTAAAAAATTTACAGATAGTTGTTAACATTTTAGAACACATGAATATCAACAAAAAGATGAACAAAGAGATAGCTCATTGTTAATTTAAAACATTCATTACTCAACTATGATTGTGGAAATTTCACATAAATAAACAAGAGCACATTCACAACATGAAGGAATTCATAAGTTAGAACGATCTCACAGTTCATGAAAACAAGCTGAAACTGAAACAATTCATATCCAACCAGCCCATGGCAAACATTTGAAACTCGACAGTGCTTTCTCCAGCCGAAAAGTATAACTCTTTATTATAAGATTAATTAGTTCTCCTTACAATAATCTTTGCCAAATATGGTCTGAAAAAAGGTCCCTACTCCCTAAAAATTTCCTATACTTATACAAAAATCAAAAACTCTTGGGCTGCCCCTCATTGCCTCTTGAGCTTCCCCAACCTTTCCTTCACAAAAAAATTGTCCTTTTGCTTGTGAACAAAAAAGATAAATATAATATATTACATTCTTTATCAATATTCCAAAACATTTCACTAGGAAGGCCCAGCTTGCTCGTTCGTGAGCCTTTTCCATGCATTAGCATCTGCTGCTATGCTTTGAAACCCAGAAGGCTCAAGGAATTGAATGTTAATCTCATACTTGGCAGCTTGGGTCTTCACAACCTCTATTATAGCAGGAATCAGGCGCCTCCGGTCCTCCAATAAGTGTATGCTCACAACTACATGTGCTACTTCATTTTTTAATATCCATTCATCCAAATCCTTGACCTGTTGGATTGCTTGTTCATCCTCATTGTATCTGTCCTGTAAATGTTTTAAAAATAGTTCATGTTTAGGTAGCACCTCCAATCTCTTCTTAGCAGAATTCTGACATTGATTATAGGTTAAGAGCACTCTCCTGCAAAATTTGGCACAAGCAGTCTTTGTCTTCTTCACCATCTTTTTAAATTCTTCTGCAATATTACTGGCAAATTCAATTAACTCATATTCTTACTTCAATGTTTGTTGATCTTTGACAGATAGGTCTGTGGGAGATTCTTTATTGGTTTCTACCCAAACCATTCTTCCCTTTAGAATTTCCAATATATCCTGAGTCCTATCCATAAAATATGAAGTGGTACTTACAATCTCTTCCAGCCTGGTGTCTATCTCTTGGACTTTACATCTTTCCTCTTTTATCTGTAGTTGTATCTGATGGATATTTTTCCTAATAATCATAGCATGCTCCTTTAAGGGTTGGATGTCAGCTTTCTACTCCATAGCACTCTTTATTGATGTTGTCAATGAATTATTCTACTCTTCCATTGATAGTAGCTTTAGAATAGTAGAATAATACTCTAGCTGTAGTTTTCCCAGTTCTTCCAAGGTAGCTTGAGAATTCTTCTCTGTATTTTTTGCAGATATTGCTAGAGAATCCTTATTTGCTTGCAAATTCTGGCATTCCATCTTTGAAACTTTGAATTCACCTATCATGTCCTTATATTTTCTTTTTAGATTCTAGCTTTCATCCCTTTCTCTCTTCAAGGTTTCCTTCAACTGAGCTACTTTCTTTAGTGACTGTTCTAGATCAGTCATAATCCTGTCCAGGTTGTCTTCATTTTCTAGGGTTAAAGCTACCCCATCCATTTCCATTAACCATGGATCCTTATGAGTACCATGGACTACTGTCTTGTCCGTCACCATCCTCCCTGGTTTTCCTCTAGTATCTACCTTTTTCTCGGTTCTTTTAACAATTCTCTTCTTTTCTTTGTCATAGAATATAGTATTAAAATAAGGTATTTCCTCCCCTTCGGTAGGCATGAAAGGAATCAAATTCAATTCAAAAGTTGAACCTTCTCCTAACACACTACTAGAAGGAACAACATGCTCCAATGGATCAAGATCAGACTATCCTTGTCCTTGATTTGTAGGATCTTGTCCTTCTTGTACATTTTCTCTCAAACCTTCATCAATTTGATCTGTGGGCTGCTTTTCCTTTTGGGGTTCTTTTAACCTGAAGCCCTCACTTTCTGCATGTTTCTCCTTTATCTCAACTTCCTCTTTTCTTTTCTTTTCTTTTCTTCTTCATCCTTCTTAACCGCTTCTTCAGCGGTTCGTTTCTTTTCTTCTTCTTCAATCCTCAACCAATTCTTTGCTTCTTGTACCAATCTGGTAGCATCTTCCTCTCTTTTCTTGGCCTCTTCCTCTTCTAGCTTCTTGGCTTTCTCTGCAGTCTTGCCTTTTCCACCCATAGTTGTTATCTTTTTCTTGAACCTTTTCCCAAGGGCAGTCATGTTCTTAGCATTGCGGAACGTCTCCTCATCTTTGTCCCAAAAGTTAGTGTACAAAAAATGAACTCCAGCCTCTTTTTAGTAATTAGCTACTTTGTTCTAGGAATCATTTCTATGAAAGTTTATTTCACCAAAGTGAAAATATTATAATTCTTTAACAAACTTTGCTGCGTTTTTTACCTTTGAAAATTTATAACTTCCAACGAATAAAGGTAATGTAGGATACACTTCCTTTTTATGTTCAACTAAAAAATTCCCTACTCCATTGATGTATGACTGTCTAACAACTTCCTTGTGGAGTACATAATCGATAGCATATTTTGGGAGCAGAGAAGGAGCTCTCAAACCACCATACACCCTCACATACAAACCATCCTCTGTTAGATAATAAATCCCGAATTCTTGTAGGACCTTGAATGCTTCCTCTGACATGCAATCGCATTCTGTCAGGAAAATTAGAGTATATAGGGGCATGATGAAATGCTCACAAATCTCCCTATAATAACTGTAATACTTATGAGCCCAAAGCAATTTATAAGCTATGTACACTGGGGTTCGGTCCTTCTCCCAATTGCATTTTAAGGCAGGGAAAGGCTGAGTGCAGAATATGCAATCAATTAAGATAGAACTCATGTATAATTCAAATTTATTTTGGGATACTCCTCCCAAGGATGCACTTATACATGCTGAAAGACTATTTGACACTATACTAGCCGAGTTGAAAATAGTTCCTTGTGTAGCAACAAAAAATATGATCGGTATCCAACTAATCTTGAAACTTTTTCCATTGGCTCTACCAAAAATCCTGTTAAGCATCAAATCAATAAATCTATATGGGGCACAGAGAGTTGAGGATCATACTCTCCCGAAGGTCTGGTCTTGAAGTTCTTTCCTGGAATCATCATCTTCTTTACCGTCTCCACTAGATCCAGACCTACATCCTTTAACCAACCTTCCGTTAAATAGGTCTGTGGTGTGGGTAGTTTATATGCCATAGCCACATAGGCAGGGTTGTATGCAACATAGCCTTGCGTTGCAGTATTTGCTAAGATCATTATCGTCACATCTGCCCTGGGCAGAATCCAACCTATCACTTCTAAGCATGGAAACAGTTCAGGCCCAGTAGCCACTTTCATCAAAGCTGACCTTTCAATATTGGAATAAATGGACATGTATTCAAACCCAGCATCAGGGACATTCTGGCTTGAGATCATTCTGAAAATATCTCCCCATTTGTATTCTGGTTCGACTCCAGTTGTGGATTTGGTGTCTTCATAGATGATTTCTAATCTGGTTATTACTTCTACCTTAGATTCCTCTTCAGCCACCTGGGATTTCTTCTTTTGTCTCTTTGTCATGTTGCTGTAATGGAAATCAACCTGTAACAATCATGCAACATGTTTTAGTCTAACTCTCTAGCAATAGATGTTATTCAAATCTTCGACATGCATGCTGGTAGATTTATGTCAAAAAACACAGTCTTTATGAATGAGGAATTTAACAAGAATACCCTATAACAATGTTGCCTCCTCAACCTGCCCAAGCTTCACTTGTCTCAAAACCCTAGTCTATAAATTCTTCTTCATCTCATATAGGTATTTTGATTTATATCAAACATATTCCACCACTAAAAATCAACAAAAATTCCCAAACTCAATCAGCCTCATCAAACTTCCTAAAAACCATCGCGAACACCATATTTAAAAAACCCTAAATGACTGAATGTTCTCTAGAGTCCCATGGGAGAATATGATTGTAGGGAAGACTACTTCCTAACCTTAGGCTAACCATAAAACGATCAAGAAAAGGGTGGTACAGACGGCGAAATGTCTGTCTGCACCATGCCCTAAAACCTCATGCAAGAGACACAGGCGTACTCATAACGCTTAACAACAGACATACTCAACCTTCCCACCAAATGAAATATCAAGCAACGGTCTAGGCCCTTAATGGAGTAAAATATTCACAAGAACAAACCGTAAGAAAGTAAAAAACCCTAACCTCTATGCAAAAACCTAACCTCAATCCATTAAATGGTTCAAACAGTAACAAACACCACCCAAAAGAAAAAATAATGGGTAAACCTACTTGGAAATGGCAACGTGGGCAACCCAGATGAGGCAAAGCTTTCCATAGGTGCAGAGGAGGACAAATCGGATCCTGATAGCTGCACGCATACAACTTCTTCAGATGACTTCAATGGGTAAATGACAAGTCACATGGCATAATATAACATATATATATATATACCTATGACTGGGCGGGAATCCATCGGCGGGAAAAACCTTAAAACCATCTAAAAAATAGTCCAGAGGATAACCGTAATAGCGGGCGCAAAAAGAACTATGGACCTGGCCTTACATAAAAAAAACCTTGGACATCAGAGACACTATTCACTATTCTCAGAACCACTTACTATTAGCTTTCTGCAACGTCGACTAGAGACTTCTCTAACATCCGGGTGATCACTTTGGGAAACGAGTATCGGGCCTCGGTGGAGTTAGATTCTTTGGAGTCGGCAGAGAGAACATAGTGTTTTCGGATCGTTTCAGGACTAGCCCTCCGAAATGTCGTGCATGATAAACACTACAACTCTAGCCTGTTCTAGTCACCCAACGTGACAATGGGAAAAGTATGATTGGATATTGGAAACAAAAAAGTAAAGGAACAGGCCTTCAGACGACTTCAATGGGAAAATGACAAGTCACATGGCATAATATAACATATATATATATATATCTATATCTATATATATATATATATATATATACCTATGACCGGGCAGGAATCCATCGACGGGAAAAACCTTAAAACCATCGAAAAAAATAGTCTGGAGGATAACTGTGATAGCGGGTGCAAAAAGAACTATGGACCTGGCCTTACATAAAAAAAAAACCTCGAACATCGGAGACACTATTCACTATTCTCAGAACCACTTACTACTAGCTTTCCGCAATGTCGGCTAGAGACTGCTCTAACATCCCGGTGATCACTTTGGGAAATGGGTATCGGGCCTCGGTGGAGTTAGATTCTTCGGAGTCGACAGAGAGAACATAGTGTTTTCGGATCGTTTCAGGACTAGCCCTCTGAAACGTCGTGCGGGATAAACACTAAAACTCCAGCCTGTTTTGGTCACCCAACGCGACAACTGGAAAATTATGATTGGATATCGGAAACGAAAAAGTGAAGGAACATCCAATTTGACGGATACGTCTAGCACTAAGGAACATGGAACTTCGGCAAACAAGGTCCAAGAGGATGAAAAAGCTTACTCCGATGCATCGGTGAAAGTTTCCAAAGGCTTCTGATAGACCACTCGGCAAGCTAGATGACTCTACTTCCGCAACGTCGGAAGGATAGTCCACTATACTTCCGATATCGGAAGGATAGTTTACTAATCATCTGATACAAAAAAGTAAAAAGACCAAGTTTTTAAGATAATTTTCTGAACTCAGGGAAAACTTTGGCAATAATAAAATACTCCTAGGCCAGTTTGAAACTCAAACAAACAAAAAGGGTGGACCCTAAAAATAAAATTTTATAGGGGAATTGTTGCAACTGCAACAACTCTTCATCTTGACAAGGCCCCGAGACTTGATGGGTTCACAATCAATTTCTATCAGGATGCGTGGGACATCATTATGGAAGACTTGAGAAGGGTGCTCAACTGGACAAGGAAAAAAGGCAAAATTGGTGGGGCCATTAACTCTTCTTTCCTGGATTTGATTACAAAGGAAAAAAATTATAACTCTGTGGACAAATTCAGACCAATCTCACTATGCAACACTTCTTACAAGATTCTCACAAAAATTCTAACTACTAGAATGAAAAATCTCATGAAGCATATAATTTTGGACTCATAAGGGGGATTTGTAGTCAGGCGGAAAATTGTAGACAATATCATTATTTTCCAAGAAACCATTTATTCCAGCTTGGAAAGCAAACAACAAGGTATGGCAATAAAGCTAGACATGGCTAACGCCTTTGATAGGGTTAACCATTTCTTTCTTTTTGAAATTATGTCCAGGTTCGGCTTCTTGAAAAGGTTGATTATATGGACCAAAACTTGGATTAATAGTCCATGGATTGCTCCGTTAATTAATGGTAGACCTTCTGAATTATTCCAAGCCTCACAGGGTCTCAGGGAAGGATTCCCATTGTCCCCACTCCTCTTTCTGTTAGTAGTTGAGTCATTGAGCATGAATCTCCAAGCATTACAAGAAAATGGAAAACTAAAAGGCCTAAAGTTCGCCAGGGGGACCAAAGTTGCAACTCATGCCCAGTTTGCAGATGATACAATTATGCTTGGAGGGGCTTCCATGGTGATTGCATAAATATTTTATGAAGTCCGGTCCTCTTTCCTCAAATATTCAGATGGCAAGGTAAATATTATAAAATGCAAGGTTTATTGCTGGAATAGCCCACCCAGAACGCTGGCAAGGATAGCAAGGATTCTAGGATTCGAAGGAAAGATAAATTGGAACTCATTCAGTTATATTGGGACCCCTATCTTCAAAGGTAAAAAAAATTCTGAAGATTGGTAGAGCATTGTCGATAATATCAAGAAAAAAATCTCCTCGTGGGGAGCAAGGTGGCTCAACCCAACAGGAAAGCTTGTCCTAATTAACTCTATCCTCTCCTATTGAATTATTGTAACTTTGAAGAATATTCTATATGTATTTTTTGTGGTCCCCGATGTTCCTACTGGGAGAATCACGTGTATTTATTTATGACCCTATGTTTCTAATCGGGAGAACTAATAAGAGTCATGAGTAAGTCCCCTCCATTGTAATTCGGGTCATTAGTATCCCAGTTGTGGTTACTCGAGCCTACATAATTGAATTAATTATTAAGTGAACGCAAGAATATAAATAGAGGTGTGGTGCTCCTCATTTAGAACACATACACTCACTTGTGTAGCGCATTAGAGAGAGAGAGATAAGTAGTTGGAGAAGGAGGAGGATCAGTCTTTTGGTTTTACCTTTTATCTTTTTGGGGCATCTATATTGAGGAAGCTTTTGTTGGGTTTTTCCCTTTAGGGTTTTCCCAGGATAAATTTGTGTTGTTCTTGTGATACTATTTCTTTCACTGATCCTATTTATATGATTTTGTTATGAAATTGAAATTAAATGATGATAATATAGCTTAGCATATGGAATTTTAGCATGGTATCAGAGCTATCCTGAATAGGACAACTTTCACAAGGTGAAAAAACCCTCTTCCTCTCCCCGAAAGAAATTAGGGTTTCGAGAAAAAAAATTATTTTTGAAAATCTGCTTGCATAGAAATTTGTGCCCTCCCAAAGCACATCTATTGAGCCTGGAATTGAGGATTTTGGATGAGTGAGTCTCTGGGAAACTCAAACCCTACTTTGACAGCTACACCAGAAAACTGCTGAACCAAAAAAGTAGCTGGAAGTTGTAGAAGTTGAATCTCACAATTCTAATTTGGAAGGTGAAGGCTTGAAATATCTAGAAACCAAGCACACCAGTCAACTCACCTCAGTCAAGCGCATCTCCTGTTAAGTCCAGTTTCTCATTCCGCAGAATTTCATTTTTATGTGATTTTCTGACAAGATGGCCCCAAGCACTAAGCTTGAGGACAAGATAGAATGCATAGAGATTTTTCGAGCATTGAAATATAGGATTGGTCTCATTCTCCAAGAGAATGATATTGATAAGTATATCAAGGAGGAAGTTGCAGAACCTGAAGAAGTTGAAGCTAAGGAGAAGTAAAAGAAGGATATGATTAGGGCACAAATGATTATTGTTGACTCTATCAAGGATCACCTGTTCCCTCAAGTGTCATCCAAGAATAATCCAAAATAAATGTACGATTCCCTATCCAGAATGTATGAGGGTAGAAACATCAACAGAAAGATGAATCTAAGAGCTCACTAAAGAGCACCAAGATGAGTCATGGAGAATCCATCCAGGACTACTTCACAAGGGTTTCTCAGATCAAAGAACAACTAGAAGCCATTGTAGACAAGCTTGATGAAGATGAGATGGTTATGACTGCTCTCAATGATCTCACTAGACCTTGGGATTCATTCATCCAGATGATGTGTGCTAGAAAGGAAAGCATGAAGTTTGATGTGGTATGGGAAGATTGCATTCAAGAGGAGACTAGAGTGGCAAATAGAGAAGCCTTACTAAAGGAGGATGATCAAGCCCTATCCACTCATACCAAGAGAAGAATAAGTCAACCAAAATTTAAGAAGTGAAATAAGAGGGAGTATCAACCTCCCAGGAAGTTCCAGAAGACAAGAGAAAGTCTCCCCGAAAGGGACTACTTCGGCTTTCAATGTTTTCATTGTGATAAGATAGGACACATTGCCAGAAATTGTCCTATGAAGAGACAAGAATATAAGAAGAAGATCAACAACAACAAAAGACATCATGCTCATCTAGCTAAAGATGAAGATGAAGAAGAAGAAGAGGAAGGACATCCAAGCAAGCAAGCAAGAGAAGAAGATGCAGAAGAATATGTATTATTCTCAGCACTCTCCGGATCTATTACACCTGGAGAAGATACTTGGCTTATTGATAGTGGTGCTTCAAAGCATATGACAGGACAACATAAGACTCTATCAAGAGTTGAAGAAAAGAGATCTCCTCAAAGAGTATCTCTAGGATATGACTATCAATATCTGATCAAAGGAATTGGGGAAGCAAACTACAAGCTTGATTCAGGGAATCCCCTGAAGATGAAAGAAGTGTTATATGTACCAGGTCTGAAAAAGAATTTACTTTCTATCTCAGCTTTAGATGAGAAAGGATTCAAAGTTGCATTCATAGAATTCCAAGTACTCATGTGGCCCAAAGGAAAGAATATTGAAGATGCAATTATCATTGGTGAAGAAGAAGGAGGCCTATATAAACTCAAGGGACATTCAGAAACAACCCTTGCTCATGAGTCCACTAATCCCAGTGAACTATGGCATATAAGGCTTGCTCACATCAATTACAAAGCACTACCTCATGTGAACAAAGTGGTGATGGGATTACCATACATGAAGATCAAACATGAAGGAATTTGCAAAGGATGTGCGAAAGGAAAGAATTTCAAGAATCCATTTTCGAAGAGCGAAACAAAAACAAAAGGTATGTTAGAATTAATTAATTCAGATGTGTGTGGTCCAATGTCCTCCACATATTTAAGTGGTTTTGAATATTACATTACATTTATTGATGATTATTAAAGAAAGACATGGATATATTTCTTGAAAGAAAAGGGCAAAGTGTTTGAGAAGTTCAAGGAATTCAAAGCCTTGATAGAGAATCTCTCAGACAAAAGCATCAAGACACTCCAATCAGATAATGGCAGAGAGTATACTTCAAAAGAATTTGAAGCCTTCTGTAAAGATGTTGGAATCAAGAGGGAACTAACCACTCCCTACAATCCTCAACAGAATGTTGTTGCAGAAAGAAAGAACAGGACTATCATGGAAGCAGTGAATACAATGATATACGATCAAGATCTTCCAATGCATCTACGAGCCGAAGCAACAAGAATTGTTGTCTATGTACAAAATAGAATATCTCACAGTGCTCTTGGATTCAATACTCTAGAAGAGATGTTCATGGAAAAGAATCCTAAGGTAATTCACCTCAAAATATGTGGTTGTCCAGTATATATTCATATACCAAAAGAGAAAAGAACCAAGTTGGACCCTTCCGGAAAGAAGGGGATATTTGTTGGATACTTTGAAGTATCCAAGGCATTCAGAATTTACATTCCTGGATTCCATCACATGGAAATCAATCGGATGTGACATTAGATGAAGAAGAATCCCTCAAGATATCCCGGGAGTGCGAACATGAAGAAGTGTATGAGGAAGAGGCACCTCCTAGAAATAAAGAAGCTACATGTCTCCCTGAAGATGAAACTCCTGAAGAGCATGACATGATAGAACCACAAGAACCTCCTACGATGGAAATGTGACGAAAGAGAAAGCCTACTTGGGAAAGAGATATTATACAAGAAGAAAAAAAATATGGAGCTCCAGAAGGCTCCACAAGAGTAAGAAATAGGCCCAAGACAGTTTCCAACTATGTAGCCTTGATGTGTGATCTTGTAAATCAAGAACCTACAAACTACGAAGAAGTGGCACAGAAGAAATAATGGGTAGAAGCAATGACTGAAGAATACCAGTCAATAATGAGGAATGATGTATGGGATATAGCTCCCAAACCTGAAGGAAAGAGTGTAGTATCCTCCAAATGGATCTACAAGATAAAACATGCAGCTGATGGAAGTATCGAGAAGTATAAAGCAATATTTGTGGCCAAAGGTTTCTCTCAAAAAGAGGGAATTGATTATGAAGAGACTTTTGCACCTGTAGCATGGTATACTTCAATTAGAGCTATCATGGCACTTGCATCCATGATGAAGTGTGACTTACACCAGATGGATGTGAAGACAACCTTCCTAAATGGTGTGATTGAAGAAGAAGTATACATAGAAAAACCACAAGGATTTGAAGTTGAAGACAGAGGTACTCATGTGCAAGTTGAAGAAGGCTCTGTATGGCCTGAAGCAAGATCCTCAAGCTTGGTATGGAAGGATATATAGTTTCTTGATGAGTATGTGCTTTTCCAAGAGTAAATTCGATCCTAACCTTAACCTCAAGGTTATAGAAGATTGATTTTTCATACTATTATTGTATGTGGATGATTTATTTCTGACAAGGAATGAGAAACATATTGTGGAAATAAAAAAGAAACTTGCCGAAGAATTTGAGGTGAAAGACCTTGGGTTAATGCATTACTTCCTAGGTATGGAAGTATGGCAAAGTTCAGGAGGAATCTTTCTCAACCAGGGAAAGTATGCTGTAGAGCTATCAAAAAGATTCAATATGTTGGAATGAAAATCCATGGCCACACCCATGGATTCCAACCTGAAGTTATTAGCTGATGACTCATCAGAGTTAGTGGAAGTGACTCAATACAAACAGATTATTGGGTCATTGATGTATCTAACAAACACTAGACCAAACATTTGCTTTGTTGTGAACACCTTGAGTCAATATGTAGTTCAAACTAGATGGGTTCACCCAATAGCTACAAAGCATGTGATGAGATATCTGAAAGGGACTATAGACTTTGGTCTATACTATGATGGAAGCCATGAGTACAGAATGTATGGCTATATGGATGCAGATTGGGCTGGAAGTGTATCAGATAGGAAAAGCACATCAGGTGGATGTTATAGTATGGGATCTGCTATGATTTCATAGTTTAGCAGGAAACAACCGAGTGTTTCTCTTAGCACGGCTGAAGCAGAATATAGTAGCTTGATCTACTAGTTGTGAAGCCATATGGCTTCGGAAGCTGATGTCAGGTTTATTCAACAGGGAATTGGATACTACTGTGATTCTATGTGATAACCAAAGTTTATAAAGATGACAAAGAACCTAGTGTTCCATGATATATCGAAGCACATAGAAATCCGGTATTTCTACATTCGAGATATGATGCAGAAGGGAGCCATAAAGCTCTAGTATGTAAGTAATGATGAACAAGTTGTTGATGTGCTGACGAAGCCTCTGTCTCGGGTAAATTTTGAACACTTTCGTGATAGGCTTGGTGTTGTTCAGAAAGACCTTCCTCGAAAGGGGGAGCAGTGAAGTTGTAGTGGTATTGTATCATCCCTGGGAATTTTCCCTAAAGTGATCCGATGACCTCGGTCCTCGAGAATGAAGAGGGATTGTATCATCCTGGGACATCTGTCCATAATGGATCTGGTGACTTCAGTGCTCGATAATGTGGTGGGATTGTATCATCTTTGAACTTCTGTTCAGAATGGATCCGGTGGCTTCATTCCTCGAGAATGTGGTAGGATTGTATCATCCTTGAACTTCAGTTTAGAACGGACCCAGTGACTTTGGGACACGAGAATGTGGTAGGATTGTATCATCCTTGAACTTTGGTTCATAATGGATCCGGTGAATTCGGTACTCGAGAATGTGGTAGGATTGTATCATCCTTGAAATTCGATTCAAAATGGATTCGGTGACTTCGGTACTCGAGAATGTGGTAGGATTGCATCATCCTTGGACTTAGTCCTAAAGTGATAGGGACTGATTATCCCGTAATCAATCCGGTGACTTTGGTTGTCAAGAATGTGGTAGGATTGCATCATCCTTGGACTTAGTCCTAAAGTGATAGGGACTGATTATACCGTAATCAATTCGGTGACTTCGGTTGTCGAGAATGTGGTGGGATTGCATCATCCCTGGAATTTAAGTCCAAAAGTGATCCGAAGACTTTTTGTCTTTGTACTGTGGATTGCAGGTTGTTGTTGATGTTGATGATGTTCCTAATCAAAAGATCAAAGTGTGATGATGATGATGTTCCTAATCGAAATATTAGAGTGTGATGATGATGATGTTACTAATCGAAAGATCATAGTGTGATGATGATGTTTCTAACCGAAATATCAGAGTATGATGATGATGATGGTGTTGATCGAAAAGATGATGTTGTTGATCGAATAATGATGTTGCTGATCGAAAGATCAAAGTACTGTTGATGATGTTGTTGATCTAAAGGTCAAATTGTTGTTGATGATGTTGCTAATCGAAAGGTCAAAGTGCTAATGATGATGTTATCAATCAAGCAGTCAAAGTGTTGTTGCTACTGAAGATTGAAGATGAAGACTAAAGTACTGATGATGATAATGTCATTCAAAGTGTTGCTGCTTTTGAAGATTGAAGACGAAGACTATATGATGTAGAAAAGCTTCCAATGATTTATAGATGTGTCACCCTGATGATGATGCTGATGATGCCCTCCTTCTACTATTGTTGTTATTGTTGATGTTGTTGATATAGAATACCCTTCTCGTTAAGGGGGAGTGTTGAATTATTGTAACTTTGAAGAATATTCTATATGTATTTTTTATGCTCCCCGATGTTCCTACCGGGAGAATCACTTGTATTTATTTATGCCCCGATGTTTCTAATTAGGAGAAATAATAAGAGTCATGAGGAAATCCCCTCCATTGTAAGTTGGGTCATTAGTACCCTAGTTGTGGTTACTCGAGCCTACAAGATTAAATTAGGATTACTCAAGCCTACATAACTAAATTAATTATTAAGTAAACAAAAGAATATAAATAGAGGTGTGGTGCTCCTCATTTGGAACACACACACTCACTTATGTAGCGCATTTGAGAGAGAGAGAGAAGTAGCTGGAGAAGGAGGAGGATCAGTCTTTTGGTTTTACCTTTTATCTTNGCTGGGTTTTTCCCTTTAGGGTTTTCCCAGGATAAATCTGTGTTGTTCTTGTGATACTATTTCTTTCAGTGATCCTGTTTATATGCTTTTGTTATGAAATTGAAATTAAATGCTGATAATATAGCTTAGCATATGGAATTTTAGCATCTCCACCTATCCAATTTATACTCGCTCGATCTCTTTAGCTTCAAAAAATGTTACGCAGGAAATCATAAAGGAGATTAGAAAATTAATTTGGGAAGGAGGTAATATAAATGGCTAAAAAAATTCCACCTTGTAAATTCGGATATTGTTTGTAGTCCAAAAATCTGTCACAGGGGCTGGAATAAGAGACCTGACAATGATGAACCTTGATCTAGAAGAAAAAATCCTTTGGAGAATTGTCTCTGGAGAGAAGGCATGGTGGAAGGAGATTCTTAGGAAAAAATATATGAAAGGAGCAAGGAAAAGATGTGTTGATGAGTACCCACTGACAAGGAATGGATCTCCAATTTGGAATCTTTGCAAGAAGGCGACCCATATCATCAAAAATAACTTGCACAAGAGCCCTGGAAATGGTAAACAGATCAGGATTTGGAATCACAGTTTGGGGCTTGTGTCTCCAACAAACCACCTAGCTGCCTATGCGGATCTTAAGAAATGGCTAGACCATTTAACCATCTCCACCCTTTTTTTTTATCTATCCTCTTGGAAAAATAGCGGAAGATGGGATGGATGGAAATATTTGGATGTTCCTGAGCATATAATGTTTGACTTTATTTCTCTACACTCTCTTCTTCATGGGACAACGTCTTTCCATCGTCAGCTTTATAATGACAAAGGTTGGAGAAAATCGGGGATCTATACTGTAAAAGAAGGACACCAAATTACCTCCAACAACAAAGAAAACAACATAACTGATATTAAGTGGAATAAAATCTGTTGCAAAGATGGCCTTCCAAAAATAAATGTCTTCTTATGGATATTAGCACACTGCAAAACCCTGACAATAAATAATTTGAAAAAAGAGGGGTTGAAGGGCCTTTGTGTTGCATCCTCTGCAAAGAGTCAAAGAGAATATATACCATCTTTTTTTGGATTTCCATTTTACCCAAGAAGTTTAGTCTCGGTCTCTACAAGAGATGCATATAAATATGATCCTTCCAACAAAATGGAATGACCTCTTTGCTTGCTGGAAATATTATTACCAAGGTTCCCTTGTCCAAAACCCAGATCTCACAAGGGCTTGGGTCTCCCTCCCAAAATACATCCATTGGAAGACATGGGAAGGTATAAATAAAGAGATTTTAGAAGGGGAAGCCTCCAGTCCAAGGAAAGTAATGTATGTTGCAAAATCGTTGTGGGTGGAAGCTTTAGTAACGAGGGGGATGAACCTTATCCATAAGGAACCTTTGAATGATGAAGAAGGAGCATGTAAAATTGGTTTTCTGTCACCTGCTACCAATAATTGGCATACGGTTGTTCAAAGACCCAATTGTTTAAAATAACAACCGAGGATGAGCTATGAATATTTTGCTAAAAGGTGGTTGAATCTTGGTTGTAACTTTGTTTTCTTTGACAGGGCCTCCAAAGGCAAACTGAGGCTGGCAGGGGCGAGAGGAGTCATTTTTTACTAAGGAGGGAATAAGAAGAATGATTATGCCTGGGGGTTGGGAAAGAAATCTAGTAATGGGGATGAGTGGCTTACCTTAATCAAGGGACTAGAGATAGAAAGCAGTTGCGAAATAAAGGAGTTAGTAGTTTTTGGTGACTCTCTCATGGTCATAAGGGAAGCACGAAAGTTGAATAAGAAATACAAGAGTCTGGCAATCAAACTGCATTACATCCTTAAATGTTTAGGAAGGGAGTTCAAATCTCTCAAGTTCTTTCATATTCTAAGAGAAAATAATAAGTAGGCAGACTTAATGGACAAAGGAGTTTTATTAGAATATGGAGAGCTAGTATGCAATGAAGAAAGGCACGGAATAAGATGGATCCCATGAACTCAGATTTATCCCTAGAAAGGATGAGTATTTATCTCCCATGATCTCGACTTTATCTCAATTGGCAGGTATGCATTGCATCTCAAATAGGGATTGGGAAGTCTCAATGCGTTAATTACACCTCAATTGCACTTGAATGCATTTCAATTACACCTCATTTGCACATAAGTATTAGAAGGATGGATAGCAAGAATGCCATCACTGGGAAGCACAAATCAATCATGAATCAATCTAACTGTCAACTTGTTGGGATGGATCACGATCTAGCTAGAGTACACCTAGCGACATTGCGTAGAGGGAAACCTCAAGTGATCTCTATCTTATGAAATGAATCCTTCGAAGAGGGAAATCATCAAGCGTTTTGGAGGGAAAAATTCATGGTATCAAGAGGGAAACATAAAGTGAGATGGAAGGAAGCATGTGTAGAAGGCAATAGGATTTTCCTACGCGTTGATAGAACAATAAAATACAATCATTTTAATGCCCATGTCAACAATAGGTGGCAACAACAACGGTCCTCCGAGCTCGGTGAGCACTCTCAAAAACAAGATGTGATTTGGAATTGGGGTAAGACGAAGGGTAGGAAGATGGGTAGATTTTTGGAAATGGGTTGAAGAGGAGGAGAAGTGTCAACAAGTTTGAGCAAGAAAGCATTAAAAAATGCTAGCTCTAGGTTTCAATATGAACGCAATTTATATGCATGATTGGATACTGACAGGTGCTAATAGGAGCTTTTATGAAAATGGAAGTAGTTTGGTGAAATTCAATGAAAGTGGGTGTTCTAGTGAATGTTTTTAGTTTTTCATTTGCATAGAATTAGTCTCTCTTTTCAACATTTTCAATGCATTGTTTTTGTTTGTTGCTTCTTGGACAGTTTGTAAGGATGTATAGTCTCCATAGATTAGGGATCTTTTGAGACAGTTACAAATATGTTAAACATGAACAAGGTGTTTTGTATGCTTCCCTCCTGTGGGAACAATCCATCTTCAGCATGATGCAAACTCTATTTTTTAATCTTATTAATACAAAAATCCTTAACCGTTTCTGTTAAAAAAAGTTTTGTAGCCCTCAACATTATTATGAAAACATGGATGATAGAGATTCTCAAACAAAAATATGGTTGATATGTTTATGCAAAACGTTTAGTACGATGCAAATAAATACATCCATTTAACTCAAACATTTGTATATTTGTGAAATTGATGGATTTATGCAAAAACATTTTGTACTATCTATTGTGGATAGTACTAAATGTTCGAGTGAAATGGATGGATTTATTTTATTATTTATAAAGCATATCCTAAAAGGCACATGTTTGGAGCATGGGATTTATGTGCAAAAGAACCTAAATGGTTTGAATTCTATCCATGTTTTATGAGACTATGGAAAGCTATCCTTGTTATTTTGGCAAGTACATGAGTGTGTGAAAGAGGCTTCTCAAAATTAAATAGGACAAAAAAATTATAATAAATCAATACTTTCAATGGAGACATTGGATTTGTTGATGTTTCTCTCTCTTAGTGAACCTCATGCTCTACATGAGTTAGATTGGAATGCTATTTATTATGTATGGAAACAAATGAAGAGGAGAAAGTCTCTTTGATTGGGTAAGCAGATTGATGTTTTTGGTGGTGTAAGATCAAATACTTTTGAAGAATATCAAATGAATCAAAGAAAAATATGTTTTCTTATTTTTTTTGTTAGAATGTATTAATTTATGTAAAATAATAACAATTTTGTGGATCTTAGTAATTTCAAAGAAAATTTTGTTTATTTATTAGGTTTTATTGAAAATTTATCATTGTTTAAGATTGTAAAAATTTGGAAGGACAATATTTGATTTTTGCATTTCTTTTATTTTCAAGGGTTTAGTTAATTTATATTGTTAGTTGAAGTACATTTATTTATGTAACCCTTCATCTTTGAAGGGTTGGAAGAATATACACCCTTTATCTTTCAAGGGATGGAAGAATATATGCCCTTCATATTTGAAGGGTTGGAAGAATATACGCTCTTCAAATTGAAATTGAGACCCACCCTTCAAATTTTATCATTGCTTTCCATCATGATGATTCCGGTTTAAATATAATTGGTATATTCTTTTGTCTTTAGTGTTTATATTAATATTATAAATACAAAATTATTTAAAAAAATAAATTTCTTATAGAAAAGTAATTTTAAAGTAAATTTTGTAAATGAAATCTAAGTATAATTTTTAGATGAAATTTGATGATTATAGTTTTATAATCAAAGATATTTGTGGTATAAAGTTCCAGGTTTAAAGTACAAGTTTATTATGTACATATATGTTGTAGTTGATCAAGTTCTTTATGAAGTGTTATGTTGTGTTAATGTGGTAAATTTGAGCTTTATATTAGTTTAAAGGTAATGTTAATGGTAGTCCCTGTGCTAATTTGGTCTTTGTATATAAGGTCTAGTATAAAGTTTAGGTGACTTTGATGAAATGAATACCTCTTAGTTATAATTTCATAGTCAAAGTTATTCATGATATAAAGCTCAAACCTATATCAAGAGGGTTACTTCTATATCCTATGTAGTTAGCATGTTCCTCTAAAGTGAGGTTGTGTTAATGTGATAAACTCATGTTCCATGCAATATTTGCAAAGTTTATGTTTTTTTAATATTGCTTCCTTATTACATGATAGTGGAAAGAATCCACCCCCTATAAAAGAGGTGGGATGTCATTTACACTAAGAATCATCTAGCATGACTTAATTGACCCTGGATTGTTTAACAAACCTTGTGGAAGTAACCCGTCAACCACTTCACGTGAGAATTAATCAAACCCAGGAGAGGCCTTTAGTAGTGTCCCAATTCATTGACCCAAGTTGCCTTGCACGCCTTATGCAAAGGTGATATTAATGGTGGTCCCCATACCAATGTATTATTTATATATAATTCTAAATGAAAGGCCTCAAATATTGAACAAAATAGACACCCCTCCATGATAGCTTCATAGGAAAAGGTCTTCATGGTGTAAATCTTAAGGCTCGAACCTAACTTGACAAGCATGCTCCCTATGATTATATTTCCAAGAGAATAAAGGGGAATTCTACAACATTGTAAGCATGAGATGTATAACACAACGTTAGTAAATTAAAATTAAAGAAAAGTTGAGGTTTTGTTGGCAGGCAACACCCTTCGGAGCATTTTTTAACACAAATAATTTGAAGTTTGATAATGTTCAAGCAATATTGATTATTTTGTCTTGATAAGAAAACTCATCATTGATATCTTAGGAGTGCCCTGAGAATCTTTGATTCTTAAGGCACTCCTGATAGGAACTTACTTGACTAATCCATTTCGACTGATTGAACATTAGTAGCAGCAAAAAATTCAACTCTTATGATCTTAATTCTTCATTTCTGTCAATCATCAGAAGGATTACAATTACAGAAGATTAGTAGCTCCTATTTTTCCACTCATCACTCATGTTTGATTAAAATCAAATGAATGTATTAGTTATTAATTGAAACTATGTACTGCATGATGTGATAACTATTATTTCAAATTCATGTGGAAAATTTGGTAAAGCTCCATCACTTCTGAATCATTTATCTTATCTTAGTTATCAAAAGTTTTAAGGTGAATTTAATGTGAATCTTCATGAACCCTACTATACTATATGCTCATTACTTATTTCAAATTCTTATTTTTGAAATAGGTTGATATTAGAGTTTGTGATGAAGGTCTAAAGTCACTCTCTAAGCTTTTGACATTGGTTTGGTCACATTATCAAACTATTTCCTAATCAGTTTTGACCTTTACCCTAAGATATTAATTTATGCTAAGACAATTATATTTTTGTGATTGAATTCGTTGAATGAAGAATTAAGGTTTTGGAAATTATTGAGTCATGTGTTAAAAAAATGATGAATCAACCTCCATTACTACCACATATGAAATCTCAATCAATGTTAGAGTAATGGTGGAATTAAGGTTTTGGTAGTCGTGCCATTCGACGGTTGATATCTGTCAATCCGAAATCATGCAAAAATTACTTGCATAACTCGCCTGTGTGACTATCCTATGGCTCATTATGTTTTGGTAAGTTGTCTTCGAAACCTCTTGTCTCTGCCAATTCACGATACGATGGACTTACAGGAAGGTTTTCAGGGTTTTAATGAAATAGGGTATTTTGGAGTATTGTTGGTAATGCCTATATTGTTGATGAAATGATTGCATCTTGTAATCTCTATTTCAAAAACCCTAGACGTTTGTGTATTAGTTTCCATGGCTCCAATATCTAGATTCGAACTTATTGGTGACGAATACCTGTATGCTGCTCATGAATGTCGAGAGATTGTGTTGAGATATGGATGGTTGGAATTCCTTCGAAAATTTTCTGGTTTTAATATGGCAGTTTCTAAGGCATTCACAGAGTCTTTTGATGGGATTTGTGCATAGGTAGGAGACGTTGAGATTAAGCTGTCTAAGAAGTTCATTACTCAAGATATTTGCTTGCCACAGACTGGTGAGAAGTGGTATAAAGGAAAACATATCAAGAATGACCAGTGGAAAGGGTTTCTTACCCCTGCTCATCGGAAAACTGAGTTCAAATATGGCTTCCCATCTCGGTTATTAATGAAAAAGTGGAGGGCTCTTCTGGAGCTAGTCATCAGGTATGTAACTTGTGAGGGTAGGCTATCTCAGACGCAATTTTATCACTTGCGACTATTGTTAATATTTAAGGGTTACCCTGTAAATATGCCCTTTTTCTTTTTAAACAGTTTGCATAAAATGGCGACCACTTACCAGTCTAATGTTGGAGACAAAAATAGAAGTTTATTCCACCATGGATTAATTAAAATTCTTGTGTCCAGTTGGTTGGAAAAATTAGGTCAGACCTGGGATTCTTTTCTTGTGAGAAATGGGTTTGGGGTTAATGAGGAATGGCCCAAACAGAGGCCTAGGGTTCGATGTAGGCAGGTAAAAAATGAAGAGGCTGAGCTTGAAGCCGAGGAATCTGGTTCTCAAGATGATTTGAGGGATGAAGGGTTTCATCCTTATCAAACCCTAAGTCTGGACGATGTGAAAATTGAGGTGGAAACTAGCGTTGAAACTCCTACGAATACTTTTCAGGGTCAAGGAAGGAAACCCTCAACTCCTTTAACCTGTCAAGACAATATTTCTTCTCATACACAGGTTAATATGAAGCAAACAAAGGCTGAAATTTAGACTAGCAGTGCTATGAGCAAACTGGCTATACGAAGAACCACACGCAGTATGACAGCCACTCTGCTTGCCAGGAGGAATTTGAGTGTTAGAGATGTCTCAGTTATTGAACTGAGTGATTCTTCAGACCTTCGACTGAATCTAGCTACCATGGCCCCATCTATGTTAGATCTAAAGTACGTATCTATATCTGCAAACAAGGAGGTAGATAGTCAACAAGTAAATTGTGAGGGTAGTCAAGAAATTGACAGAAATCCCCACTTAACTGAAGAAGCCCAAGTAAACTTGAAAAAAGACCAAACTGATCCAAATCCTCATGCTCAATTGATTTCTTCCCTGCAAACAGACTTAAAAGAATCACAAGTTATTCAAACATTCGCCCTGGAAGAAATTAAAGCTTTAAAAGCTGAATTGATCACCTGGGTTGAGAAATGGGACGTGTTAAGAAGGAAGAAGTTAAAATGCAAAAGAATTATGAAAAGGATTTTGTTAAAGAATCAAAAATTGAAAAGACAGAATAGAATTAATAGGACCACGGCTGTCAGGTTCAGGGCTAAATTAAACGAAGCTAGGAGAAGTGTACCCACCCGATTCTCAGTTGAGTCAGCCTTAAAAACCTGATACTTTGTTTTTGGTGACTTCTAAATTTTGTCTTTTATATCTTACATTATGCCTACAGAGGGTTTTGGATAAATTCTTACAGGTTAGTAATGTTTTGGGTTCATCAATTTCAGTTCAATTCATGGTTTAAATGATTAAATCAAGATATCTACAGAATTAAAATTCTATAGATCTCTCGCTCATGCTTAATTTATCCTCATTTAAATTTTGCTAAAACAACGTTTCGTTAATATGTACAGGTGTAAAAGAAACATTTGGGATGAAACTAGATGCTGGTCTGCCTTCGTGTCTTTTGATCGTGTCACTCAATGAAGATTGTTCAGGACTTACAACCGATTTGATGCTCAGTTATCACTTTGTTCCTATTTCTAAGTTTCTGTTAGCATGGATTACCCAGTATGGTGTTACTATGATTGGGAGAAATTAATGTTGGAACTTTTCCAGTAAGTTAAAATTCTGGACATATCTTTCTTTTCGGATGATTTTGTAACAATGTGCCTATGAATCTGGTCATCGTTACACCTTATTTGGATAAGATTAGAATCTTTCCTAATAAATAGGATTTCTAGTTAGTCGGTTGCAGTCTTTTATTTTTCCTTTATAAGCAACTTTAGAACAAAAGCAAGGGGTGGGAATCCTGAGACCGGTGATAAACGAATTTACTACAGCAACTTAATATTCTTATGTTTTATTGGTGTTCCTCTAGAACTTTTTTTGAGGATTGCTATGTTTTATGGACATGCTGAAGACATTAGCTAAGTCTATCAGTCATTATCATGTTGTCTTAATATTGTTTTCCAGTGTTAAATTTCTTTTCATATGTATATATCTTTATATTATATGTGAAAACTCTTGTTAATGGATTCTGAACAAAGTACTTAGTGTTGAAGAATGAATAACTAATTGTCATATAGAAAAGTGAATGAATTTATTCATGTTCCTTTTCTTCAGTTGATAATGATATGATTTCATACAAAGTGCTAACTGTGTAAGGTGAACTTATTCATTTCAGTGTTAGTGCTTAGGGGTAACTTCTTTTATGCTTCAATACTATGTTAAAGTTATTCTGGTCATGAGTTTTGTTTCATTTGCAAATTGATTTATGATAAAATATTATTTTATTGTAAATTTGATTCAGATCTGTACTTGCTGATAGTAGGCTTTCCTAATATTACAGGATCATAGATTAAATTTTTAAATAAAACTTGTTATCTGGTTATCAATTTCAGCTCCCATTTTTGGGATAGTTATATTGCATCTTAGGTCATTATAGATAGAGATTAGGAGCTACTATTATTTGTTGTTTTAGTTTAAGATATTTATGAGCATTAGTTAGTCATTTTAATTAGATCTTTAGTTAATTTAAGTTCTATTCAATCAAATAGAACTTACCATATACATCCCAAGAGACTCTCTACCTTGAGAGCATTTTTCACAGGCAGCAGAGCCTTTAACCTGTGAAAAACAGTTATACCAAACACATACAAGATTGCGGTAAGTCAAGTGTGTGGGATATTTTTCAAGAAGTTGGCCACAATACCCTATAGGTCATACATTTCGGCCAACAAATGGCGCTAGAAGGAGGGCCCGAGCTAAAAGCTTAATGGCTGATCGATCACATAATACTCGTACCAGTGATCAACCAACTTCTTCTCTCATAAGTTTTGGAACATTGTCTACCCTAGTCTCTACACCACAACCTAAAACTGTAAATACTCCGTTCCTAGATACAGTTAGGACTATAATTGAAAGGGACCCTAATGTCTCACCGGTTTCCCCTGAACAAATAAGTCAAACTTTAGAGGAATCACATAGAATCTTAACCAGAGCATATTCTCGCAAAACAGGGATTCACCCAATTAACTTTGGATTACCAACCAGAACTAATTTCCAAACATTGGCAGTGACTGAATCACCTATTGGTTCAGTTGGAGAAGAACCTCTTGAATCATTAGTAAGGACTCCTGATTATCATCTTAGTAATCTATTAAGAGGAGTGGTTAGTCATAACACTTCTCGACGATTGTTATCTGTAGGTGGATCTGATCTACCTCCTTCACCTCCTGAATCACCACCAGATAGTCCTCGTGACCATAACAGTGAGTCTTCATCGGATTCATAGCCCGATCCTGACATGGCTGACCATAATCAGGGTAAACCTAATGCCGATAGACCACGGTTACAACGTGGTGTCGTTGTTGTACCCGGACTATAGCATAATTTACCCAAACACCCTGATAAAATGCTACCTAAGTTTGACCCGGATGATAAGGGCTTAGATGATAATCACATTGACAAGTTCATATTGGCTGTTCAGACTATGAATGTCCAGCATGAGGATGTGGTATGTTGACTATTCCCTTTAAATTTCGAAGGAAAGGCTGCAGTATGGTATTTTTCCCTGACACAAGGATCCATAACAAGTTGGAGTGATTTTAGTCAAGCATTCCTGAACAAGTTTGGTGAGGATAAAACTCATGTGGTGTTAGCACTAGAATTGGCTAGGATTAAGATGGAGAGCAAAGAAAGGATAAAGGATTTCAATCAGTGTTTTCTTACTCTTCTGAACAAGATACCAGTGGCCTCCCAACCTCCAGAAGACATCATAATCGATAATTATGCTTCATCCTTACCTAAATACCTTGGTATGTTTGTCAAACAATCTGGTAAAATCACTTTAGTGGAAACCTTTGATGAAGCAATAAAGGTTGAGAAAAATTCATTAACGTTCGAGCCAGAAAATAATGGAAAGGATGATGGTTCTATTCGTAAACGCAATGAAACCACTTCTAGAATTAATATAGATAAAAAAATATGCCCCTGCTTTTGATGTAGAGAAATTACAACAAGCAATTAAGTCTCTTACAAATGAAGTGGTGATATTGAAAAGAAACAATTTGGAGGGTACTTCAAACAGAGCAAATTTTAAGGCCCCATACAGACCATTTACATCTTCAAATGCTAGGCAAAATACTCCCCTTGACATATCAACTAATGAAGAAGTTTTCAATACTATAAGAGTTGTTTATGCTTTACCCGATTCCTCAACTGATTAGGAATCTGATGATGATCATGAATCTGATCAGCCTGAAACCGAAGAGGAAACTTCTGAAGATCCTTTTCCACTTAATTGTCATTTCTGGGATAGTTCAGTAAAAGAAGAAGAGTCTAATGACCATTCTGTCTTTGTAAACTAGCACACCCATAACACCATAAGTAAAGGGCCTGTAGACCCGCAACCATCATCAACACATAAGAACAGTCCTCAAACTTCAAATCAACAGCCTATTACTCAAGGTATAGACCTACAATATGACATCATAGAAGATCTTAAGAAACAGAGGGCTAATATTAGCATGTTTGATATATTGAAAATTTATCCCATGCCCGGTGGTTCTATACTTTCTAATTTATCAAATTCAACAACCACTAAAACAAAAAATCAACCCTCTGTACCTTCAGTTAATAACCTTGATCCTACAACTAGTAAAATAGCAGTAGGCTATAACAGTAATGTCAAAATAGTTGCTGATAAAGATTCACTTATAGGTAAGAATTCCAAATCTACAACTCCACCTTTTCTGCTAACATTTGAAATTTTCAACCGGAATGTTCACAACTGTATGATAGATTCCGGAGCTTCATCAAACGTCATGCCTTACTCGGTTTGTAAGAAGCTGAATTGCAAACCCACTCCTTGTGAAATCCAAATCAGCCAATTAGATTGATCCAAGGTAAAAATTATAGGAGAATTAAAAGGAGTAATGATTAGGATGGCTACCAATCCATAGATCTTTCATGTTATTGACGTAGTGGTGGCAGACATACCAGATGTCTATGGGTTATTTTTAAGTTGTGATTGGTCTCAAGCCTTAAAAGGATATTTCTCAACTGATTGGTCACATTTATGGTTTCCTAAAAATGGGTGTCCGAATCAGATCAGAATTGACAGAGAAAGGTACATGAAACACACGGTAACTGAAATAAATGCTCCTAATGAACCAGTTCTTTTCAGTGATTCTATTTTAGGAAACTACGGGTATGATTCTAATTTAGGGAGTTTTCTTGCACTTAAATCTGCATTTATCAATTCTGTAAATAAATCAGAAATTCTGCATTGTGATTTTCAGGAAGCTGCCCCTAGTCTGGTAAATAATGTGAATACTGTAAATGATGTAAGTAACCTTGTTGATAAGCCTTGGCATTTATATTTTGACGGATCCCGATCAAATGAAGGTGCAGGAGTAGGTTGTATGCTCCTAGACCCTGCAGGAAATAAATTCATGCTGTCTTGTAGACTTGAATTTATTTGCACAAACAACACGGTTGAATATGAATCCCTTATACAGGGACTCAAGAAGGCATTAGACCTAAAAGTTAAAATTCTGATTGCATTTGGTGATTCTGAAATAATTGTTAGGAAGGTCTGTAATTCCATTCATTGTCTATCTAATCACCTGCAAAGTTACCAAAGGGAGGTATGGAATCTGATTTCAGCACTTGACGCTTTTAACATTGAATCCATTCCTCGTTTTCAAAATCAAGAAGCTGATTTGTTAGCAAATGTAGCTTCACGACTTATTCCCACTGAAAATTTTTCCCCTAATGCTTTTTCTATCGAATTATTATTTAGACCGTCCATTCCAGATAATATTACTAATTGGCGGGTATTTAATGATGATTCACATATTATTTCTTTCTTAACGGGGGAATATGCTTTTAAAGAATCAGCGATCGATGAAATTACACATGATGAGGATCTACATAATTTTTCGGTAATTCACCCACCTCGTCCCATTGATAAGTCTTTCGAGCAGGTAAATTCAATCCCTATGTCAGTTCTTAGGCTTGAAAAGTTTTATGATTTGCATGATAAATTCAAGGGAATGCCTAATTGCAGGACAAATAGGTCGAACATGCATTATGAAACCATTAACTTAGGCACAGAATCGAATCATCAAAATATCAACTTACGATCATATTGCACTTCAAATGAAAAAATGGCCTCCCTGAAGTTGTTTAGTGAATTCAAAAACGTGTTTGCATGGTCTTATGACGATCTGAAAACTTTTGACACCCAGATCATACAACATGTGATCCCCATGAAGCCTCAGTCAAAACCATTCCAGCAGAAATTAAGGAAAATGCACCCTGCCCTAGAACCAACAGTAAAAAAAGAATTGAATAAACTACTTACTGCTAGGATCATATTTCCTATATTCCATATGTAATGGGTGGCTAACCTTGTTCCCGTTAGGAAGAAGAATGGAGATATTCGTTTATGTGTAGATTTTTGAAACTTAAACAGATCATCAGAAAAGGACAACTACCCTGTCCCACCCATGGAGCAAATCCTTCAAAAGGTGTCAGGTGCTCAAATGTTGTCTGTATTAGATGGTTTCTTTGGGTACAACCAAGTTCTTGTTTCCCTTGCAGATCAGTTGAAAACTACTTTTAGGACACCCTAGGGAACCTACGCTTACAGGAAGATGCCCTTTGGTTTCATAAACGCTAGGGCTACATTCCAAAGAGCGATGGATGCTACTTTCAGAGGTTTGATAAACCATTATGTCATTGTCTATATGGATGAAATTACTATATTTTAAAAAAACAGGCTTGATCACATTTCACACTTACGAAAAGTGCTTGAACGCTGCAAGAAATTTGGTATTTCCTTGAACCCCCAAAAGTCAATATTTGTAGTAACTGAGGGGATGTTGTTAGGGTTTGTAGTATCAAAAGAAGGGATCATGATTGATCCAGAGAGAGTAGAAGCCATTTCTAAAATTCCTTTTCCTGCTACCAATAAATCCATGCAATCCTTCTTGGGAAAGATAAATTTCATAAGGAGATTTGTTCCAAGTTTTTCTGAAATTGTCTGTCCACTTCAGAATATGATTAAAAAAGACAGTAGTTTTTCATGGGGGGATAAAGAAAAGAAGTCATTTATAAGGATTAGAGAGGCTATAGCTGAGGCACCCGCACTTGTGAGTCCTGACTTTAGGAAAGACTTTATTCTCTATACTTTTGCATCTGATATATCTTATGCAGCTGTTCTTACTCAGAAGAATCAGTAGGAGGATGAAGTACCTATATCCTTCATGAGCTCAAATTTAAAAGGAGCTGAATTAAATTATCATGAAGTGGACAAACAGTCTTTTGCTGTGTTCAAAGCAATAAAACATTTCCGCCCTTATCTTCTTAAGTCCAAAACCAAGGTAATTGTTCCATTTAGTGCTGTAAGAAATTTATTGGTACAAAAGGACCTTGGAGAAAAAAGAGCACATTGGATGGCTGCTCTACAAGAATATGATCTAGAAATTAAACCTTCTCAGGTCATATGAGGTTTGGGGTTGTGTAAGTTGGATGTTGAATCAACACATCTCCCTGTTGACCAGAGTGACATGCCTTTAGATGAGGTCTTATTGCAAAAAGAAATCTATTTCATCCCAGAACCTATTAGCTCATGGTATACTGACATTTGCATTTACCTTGAAACAGGAACTGCCCCAGATCATTTATATCCAAAAAAGAAAAGAGCAGTGAGATTAAAATCAGCACCCTATCAATTGGTAAATAAGATACTTTTCAAAAAGAATGCAGATGGAGTTCTACTTCGTTGTTTAGAGAAGGAAGAATCTGATTTAGTTTTAACACAACTACATGATGGACTCGCTGGTGGCCACTTTGGTGGTGATACCACTGCTCATAAAATTCTGAGGGCAGGCTATTTTTGGCCAACTCTGTTTAAATATGCTCATGCTTTTGTTAGAAAATGTCAGGATTGTCAGACTGCAGCTGGCAGAGTTAAAAAACCAGCTTTTCCGTTGCAACCTGTGATGGTAGACAGGCCTTTTCAACAATGGGGAATTGATAGCATTGGACCAATAAATACATCTTCTTCCCTTCAGCATAAGTATATTATAACTACCACCGATTATTTTACTCGATGGTCTGAAGCTGAACCCCTGCGAGTGGTTAATACAAATCAGGTATTACATTTCCTTGAAGTTAATATAATCACCAGATTTGGAGTGCCTGAAACTCTTGTATTTGATAATGCATCTTATTTTTCTTCTGGAGAATTGACTGAATTTGCTCTAGAAAAGGGAATTAGGATTAGATATTCAACCAACTATTATCCACAAGGCAATGGCCTTGCTGAATCCACAAATAAGAATTTGCTGAAAATTTTGAAAAGATCCATTGCTGAAAATCACAGGAACTGGCATACTGTCCTGCATCAAGCTCTGTGGGATGATAGGGTCACTCCAAAATCATCTATTGGTAACTCCCCCTTCTTTTTGGTATATGGAGTAGATGATATTCTTCCTCCAAACCTATTTTTACCTTCCTTACAGCTTGCACAAGCTGTACAAGAGACTGAATGTTCAGCCATAGAAGAAAGAATTAATCTGCTACTAAAATTGGAAGAAGAAAGAGAAAATGCCAAGAAACGCTTCGCAAAACACCAGCAAATTATTAAAACATGGTTCGATCATGGATCGTCCTCGAATCGAGAACTAAAAGTAGATGATATGGTTTTAAGATGGGACAAAGCACATGAGGATAAAGGGGAACATACCAAATTTCAACGTCTTTGGTTGGGTCCGTATGTTATAGCAGAAAAGCTTGGTCCAAATACCTTCCATTTAAAGACTTTACAAGTTCAGCTCGATACCCTCCCGGTAAATGGGCATGCTCTTAAAAAGTACTTTCAATAATGACACATCACCAAACCTTTCCATTGTATATTTCCATCCATGTAGATTTATGTACATAAGATTACAGTTATGCTAATTTTTTGGTTGAAATTCCGATCTTATATTTACTAATTATTTTCATTATTATCATCATCATAATGCTTATTTGCAATTCTAGGTGATAGTTTATGAAAATAATCCAACTTTTCAGATCATTTATTGTACATAAGTCTGTGTTATGACTCTGTGAATATTTGTTGTTACTATCATTTCCTTTATTCAAATCACAAAATTCAACATAAACCATTTTGCATGAACTTAGAACCTGATTATTGAAATGCATACCAGACTGTAGTCATTTATGATGACAGTGAGTATCGGATCTTTAATAAGTGATTGGTTTCCAGATTTGTGGCAATTTAAGCCTCCTCAATTTTGCTGTCAGCAGTCCTTGATTGTTGTCTTTGAGTGCCTTTTTACAGATCAAGTACTTCGGGTAATTTATTTACTGATTTCAATAGATGTCTACTAAGCTCGAAAACTTGTTGAAGATATCTGGTTATCTCTAAGCACTCTTGAGTAGTTTGTGGTTCTTCCCCCCATTTTTAAATACATTTGGACACTCGACTAGGACAATACTCTTAAAATTAGGTGAATATTAAAAGTATTATCAGAAGACATGAGGTCTCATCACGGGCTGGCCTGCTTATGATCATAAATTCTATTAGAATGACGTTGTCAAAATTTGGTTATCAAGCCAATGACAGTGACTCTCAGTCTAATAACTGAGAGACAGGAAGTCTCATCACGAGCTGGCCTGATTAGTTTCTGGTAGGGTTGGTGAATAAGGCTATCTATTTGGTCACCAAGCTAAGATAGTGTTTCTGATTAATTCTTTTCATGTTTGGCTCTGTGAATATGATTTGTATATATACTAACTATTACTATTTAAAAAAAGAAAAAGGAAAAGGAGTATTGTCTGATGTGTTTCTTTAATGCGAGGGAAAACCAACTGATATTTTCGAGAAGCCATATCTATACGGATATTGGTTAACTTGTTTTTGACCTTATGGATCTCCATTGGAATTAAGTCATCTTGCTTATGCCTGAGTCTGATTAGGATCAAAACACTCAGATGACAGTCATAGGGTTGTTATAGAAATATGTTGAGGTCTAGCCACATGTTCAAACTGTTTTGAATTTGAATCACTTAGGCAGAGATTCGATATTTAATGGCATTATTTGTGATTATCTGAAGTTTGCATGATGTCTTCTTACAGAGATAACTAGTTCAATCCTAACATGTCGCCAATTGTTGGTAGGCAACACCCTTCGGAGCATTTTTTAACACAAATAATTTGAATTTTGATAATGTTCAAGCAATATTGATTCTTTTGTCTTGATAAGAAAACTCATCATTGATATCTTAGGAGTGCCCTGGGAATCTTTGATTCTTAAGGCACTCCTGACAGGAACTTACTTGACTAATCCATTTAAATTGATTGAACATTAGTAGCAGCAAAAAATTCAACTCTTATGATCTTAATTCTTCATTTCTGTCAATCATCAGAAGGATTACAATTACAAAAGATTAGTAGCTCCTATTTTTCCACTCATCACTCATGTTTGATTAAAATAAAATGAATGTATTAGTTATTAATTGAAACTATGTACTGCATGATGTGATAACTGTTATTTCAAATTCATGTGGAAAATTTGGTAAAGCTCCATCACTTCTGAATCATTTATCTTATCTTAGTTGTCAAAAGTTTTAAGGTGAATTTAATGTGAATCTTCATGAACCCTACTATACTATATGCTCATTACTTATTTCAAATTCTTATTTTTGAAATAGGTTGATATTAGAGTTTGTGATGAAGGTCTAAAGTCACTCTCTAAGCTTTTGACATTGGTTTGGTCACATTATCAAATTATTTCCTGATCATTTTTTACCTTTACCCTAAGATATTAATTTTATGCTAAGACGATTATATTTTTGTGATTGAATTCATTGAATGAAGAATTAAGGTTTTGGAAAGTATTGAGTCATGTGTTAAAAAAATGATGAATCAACCTCCATTACTACCACATATGAAATCTCAATCAATGTTAAAGTAATGGTGGAATTAAGGTTTTGGTAGTCGTGCCATTCGACGATTGATATTTGTCAATCCGGAATCATGCAAACATTACTTGCCATAACTCGCCCGTGTGACTATCCTACGGCTCGTTGTGTTTTGGTAAGTTGTCTTCGAAACCTCTTGTCTCTGCCAATTCATGATATGATGGACTTGCAGGAAGGTTTTAAGGGTTTTAATGAAATAGGGTATTTTGGAGTATTGCTGGTAATGCCTATATTGTTGATGAAACGATTGCATCTTGTAATCTCTATTTCAAAAACCCTAGAGGTTTGTGTATCAGTTGCCATGGCTCCAGTATCTAGATTCGAACTTATTGGTGACGAATACCTATATGCTGCTCCAGAATGTCGAGAGATTGTGTCGAGATATGGATGGTTGGAATTCCTTCAAAATTTTTATGGTTTTAATATGGCAGTTTCTAAGGCATTCGCAGAGTCTTTTGATGGGGTTTGTGCACAGGTACGAGACATTGAGATTAAGCTGTCTAAGAAGTTCATTTCTCAAGCTATTTGCTTGCCACAGACTGTTGAGAAGTGGTATAAAGGAAAACATATCAAGAATGACCAGTGGAAAGGGTTTCTTACCCCTGCTCATCGGCAAACTAAGTTCAAATCTGGCTTCCCATCCCGGTTATTAATGAAAAAGTGGAGGGCTCTTCTGGAGCTAGTCATCAGGTATGTAACTTGTGAGGGTAGGCTATCTCAGACACAATTTTATCACTTGCGACTGTTGTTGATATTTAAGGGTTACCCTGTCAATATGCCCTTTTTCTTTTTAAACAGTTTGCATAAAATGGCGACCACTTACCAGTCTAATGTTGGAGACAAAAATAGAAGTTTATTCCACCATGGATTAATTAAAATTCTTCTGTCCAGTCGGTTGGAAAAATTAGGTCAGGCCTGGGATTCTTTTCTTGTGAGAAATGGGTTTGGGGTTAATGAGGAATGGCCCAAATAGAGGCCTAGGGTTTGATGTAGGCGGGTAAACAATGAAGAGGCTGAGCTTGAAGCCAAGGACTCTGGTTCTCAAGATTATTTGAGGGATGAAGGGTTTCAGCCTGATCAAACCCTAAGTCTGGACGATGTGAAAATTGAGGTGGAAACTAGCGTTGAAACTCCTTCGAATAATTTTTAGGGTCGAGGAAGGAAACCCTCAACTCCTTTAACCTGTCAAGACAAGATTTCTTCTCATACACAGGTTAATACGAAGCAAACAAAGGCTGAAATTCAGACTAGCAGTGCTATGAGCAAACCAGCTATATGAAGAACCACACGCAGTATGACAACCGCTCTGCTTGCCAGGAGGAATTTGAGCATTGGAGATGTCTCAGTTATTGAACTGAGTGATTCTTCATACCTTCGACCGAATCTAGCTACCATAGCCCCATCTATGTTACATCTGAAGTACGTCTCTATATCTGTAGACAAGGAGGTTGACAGTAAACAAGTAAATCGTGAGGGTAGTCAAGAAATTGATAGAAAGTCCCACTTAACTGAAGAAGCCCAAGTAAACTTGAAAAAAGACCAAACTGATCCAAATCCTCATGCTCAATTGATTTCTTCCCTGCAAACAGACTTAAAAGAAGCACAAGTTATTCAAACATTCGCCCTGGAAGAAATTAAAGCTTTAAAAGCTGAATTGATCACCTGGGTTGAGAAATGGGATGTGTTAAGAGGGAAGAAGTTAAACTGCAAAATAATGATGAAAAGGCTTTTGTTAAAGAATAAAAAATTGAAAAGACAAAATAGAATTAACAGGACCATGGCTGTCAGGTTCAGGGCTAAATTAAACGAATCTAGGAGAAGTGTACCCACCCGATTCTTAGTTGAGTCAGCCTTAAAAAACTGATACTTTGTTTTTGGTGACTTCTAAATTTTGTATTTTATATCTTACATTATGCCTACAGAGGGTTTTGGATAAATTCTTACAGGTTAGTAATGTTTTGGGTTCATCAATTTCAGTTCAATTCATGGTTTAAATGATTAAATCAAGATATCTACATAATTAAAATTCTGCAGATATCTCGCTCATGCTTAATTTATCATCATTTAAATTTTGCTAAAACAATGTTTTGTTAATATGTACAGGTGTCAAAGAAACCATTGGGATGAAACTAGATGTCGGTCTGCCTTCGTGTCTTTTGATCGTGTGCGACTACTCAATGAAGATTGTTCAAGACTTACAACCGATTTGATGCTCAGTTATCACTTTGTTCCTATTTCTAAGTTTCTGTTAGCATGGATTACCTAGTATGGTGTTACTATGATTGGGAGAAATTAATGCTGGAACTTTTCCAGTAAGTTAAAACTCTGGACATATCTTTCTTTCCGGATGATTTTGTAACAATGTGCCTATGAATCTGGTCATCGTTACACCTTATTTGGATAAGATTAGAATATTTCCTAAGAAATAGGATTTCTAGTTAGTCAGTTGCAGTCTTTTATTTTTCCTTTATAAGCAACTTTAAAACAGAAGCAAGGGGTGGGAATCCTGAGACTGGTGATAAACGAATTTACTACAGCAACTTAATATTATTTTGTTTTATTGGTGTTCCTCTAGAACTTTTTCTGAGGATTGCTATGTTTTATGGACATGCTGAAGACATTAGCTAAGTCTATCAGTCATTATCATGTTGTCTTAATATTGTTTTACAGTGTTAAATTTCTTTTCATATGTATATATCTTTATATTATATGTGAAAACTCTTGTTAGTGGATTCTGAACAAAGTACTTAGTGTTGAAGAATGAATAACTAATTGTCATATAGAAAAGTGAATGAATTTGTTCATGTTCCTTTTCATCAGTTGATAATGATATGATTTCATGCAAAGTGCTGACTGTGTAAGGTGAACTTATTAATTTCAGTGTTAGTGCTTAGGTGTAACTTCTTTTATGCTTCAATACTATGTTAAATTTATTCTGGTTATGAGTTTTGTTTCATTTGCAAATTGATTTATGATAAAATATTATTTTATTGTAAATTTGATTTAGATCTGTACCTGTTGATAGTAGGCTTTCCTAATATTGCAGGATCATAGATTAAATTTTTAAATAAAACTTGTTATCTGGTTATCAATTTCAGCTCCCATTTTTGGGATAGTTATATTGCATCTTAGGTCATTATAGATAGAGATTAGGAGCTACTATTATTTGTTGTTTTAGTTTAATATATTTATGAGCATTAGTTAGTAATTTTAATTAGATCTTTAGTTAATTTAAGTTCTATTCGATCAAATAGAACTTACCATATACATCCCAAGAGACTCTCTACCTTGAGAGCATTTTTCACAGGCAGCAGAGCCTTTAACCTATGAAAAATAGTTATACCAAACACATACAAGATTGCGGTAAGTCGAGTGTGTGGGTTGTTTTTCAGTAGTTGGCCACAATACCCTATATGTCATACATTTCGACCAACAAGTTTATAATTTAAAATTTAAAAATTAGAAATATGTGTGTGTATGAGAGAAAGAAATCATGATGATAAATGAAGCTAGGAGAAGTCTTTCCAATGCGTGAGGTTGTGTCAGAGAAATAAATGCCATTTGCATGATAGCACGAAGGTGGTGTTATTGGTGGTTCTTGTACCATTGTGATGTTTGCAAATGAGGCTAGATGCAAGTCCTAGGTGAATAGTTTTTAACATTAATGTTTCATTGGACTGTTAATAAAACATAATGTACATTGTTTGAAAACAAAAGGTGTGGCTCACACAAGTAGGGACCATGGGAACTATAAAAATACTAATAAGACAAAGTAACAAGGTTTGGGGCACCATAAGGGATACAACCTAAAATGCAAATACTAAACAACAATGCCTACTATTGGTGGGGGATCATTGTGGTAACCCGAAGCAAGGATCCATCTAGTAATCATGGGAGGCTCATTAGAGGGTTGCTCTTATCCATCATAATTTTGGGGGGGATTTAATCCATTTTAAATAATAAGGGACCATATTGAATACCATTTATCATTGTTGATTAATGTGGAAGGACAATGTTTCCCTTCCTCCTCTCTCAAACAGGTTTGCTTGCGTACTAAAAGGGACTGAAGTAAAATTGCAATAAATATGGTTGAGAAGAGCCAAGTGACTCCTAACTCATTGTACAAGGTTACCCACCACAAGATTCCATATTTTTGTAAGTGGTCCATTTCCATGAAAATATGTCATACTTACACAACGATCTACAAAAAAATACTAACACACATCAATGCATTATCATCCCAAGAGAATGTGCAAGAAAGCTCGCTACCTTTAAATTTCACATCATTATGACTTTTCCAAACAAAATAAATCACTTCAATATGAAAAAACATCCAAATTGACTGAATTTATATCACCCAAAACAAGTCTCAATACACCCACACTAAGGTCACTATTTGTTTCACCCTCCCATGCAAGAGAGCCTTTTATCAGTTGGTAGAAACTCCCTTATAATAAAATAATAAATAAATAAAAAAGCTTCCAAAGGCTCTTTATTTAAACGTTTCAACATGGGCGTGAAATAAACTCATTTATAACTAAGTGATGGAATATGCTTGGTGAACATTGTAGCATGCCTCAATTTCTAGACACTCCACCATGATGAAAGAGCTTCAAGGCCCAACTTAATCACACAATCCTTTGGGATTAGTTTTTGTTCCTGATTAAGAACAAACTTATCAACAACATTATTATTATTTTTCATAAGCCCCAACTAAGGGATCCACTCTCTCAACTCGCTATCAACAAAATCCTTGGTTGAGTATATGCATATTTTAAATAGTATCGGGTCCATAAACTAAGTTGATGCATCCAAATTCTTTCTTTATACAATAAAAGAGGGGACCATCATAAACATTGGTTGTTGAATGATAATCAAGTTCAAGGAGAGATTCCTTCCAAATGTTTTGAATCATAAAGTTTCCACTTATAATCACCTATATAGAGGTGACCAACCTAGTTTGAAAAGAAATACCTTGTCGAGATTTATTGCTTAATAGGTCATGTTGCCTCTCATATTGTATGAGGAGTAATCTTGTGTTTTTTATCACATAAATGGGGACGTACAACTATTACCTTTAGCGGGGACTCACTAATCCTTGTTCACGATCATGTTGGATGGTTTGATGGAGGTTGTATCCATCGTTCATCATGCTCTTTAAAATTTGATGGAAGAATTATTCATGTTGGATTAGTTATTTCCTCATGCTCTAGTCACTACTTTCACTTGGTTGGTGCATCATTATTTCATGTCTTATTCTTACTTATTAATGTCTCCTAGCATGGTGGGAAATTTACTTAGTGCTTTCTTAAAATCATTTACATTTCCATAATTTTATCCAAGTAATTTGCTAATTTCATCATAATTTCACTTTTATCTAGGTAAAATCCATATTACACTTAGACTTCATCGCTTTCCCTTTCCAAGAGGGCGAATGATGCATTTTGATTACATTTCTCTAATTTTGATTTCATATTAACCCTTCAATTTGGATCATTCCACTTTACATCATTTCCAATGTGATTTTTTGGGATATCTTCATTTAATGATTAATGAAACCGAAACCTTAAGTTGTTTGTTGCATTAATTTTCAGAAACTTGTGATTAAGCTTTGAAGCCTACTCCTTGATTTTTAATTCAATTAATTACTATGGAATGCAACTCTTAGTTATATGGTACATGTTTAATATGGTTGAAATTTCTTGGGGCATTTAGTGCTCTCTCACTAATAATTAGTCAAAAACCACACGAAAATAATTTTTTAGGCAACATAATATTTAACATTTTAATATTACATTCAAGTTTTAATATTAAATTGAATTTAGAAAAAAAAGAGTTTATTTTCTATTTGATTTTGCAAAGTATTGTTGACCTTCATCGTCGGGCTTTCGATACTAGGGTGTGGTGGCAGAGATCGTCAAGTTTCGCTTATAATTAAGCCTCGTATGTTAGCATATAACTATGCATTTAATATGTGTAGGTTATTTACTCATGTAGCGAGTTGTTTGCAAATTTATGTTAATTCAAAGTGACTGCTTCATTATATTGTAATATTGGTTGTGTTTACCCATTTACTCGGATGTGGGTGATCCCAACCATGGAAGAGATCCACCCACATGAACACCAACGTGACAACATGGCGGGTCCAAGTGTCTGAGGTTGGGATATGGTAAAAATAGCTTGGGCAGGAAAGTAGATCAACAGTTCATGAGCGAGGTGGATTCAAGCGAGTATGAGAAGGAGACCAGACAACATAGTTATGGAATATGCAAAGGATGGATCTTTGCAGGGCCATGTTTGGAGTCATGTATATTTGGTAGACCCTAGTAATTTAATATTCGATAGTAACTCCTTTCAAGCGAACATCCCTGAGCACACTCAAGGAGGATATGGCATTTTAGAGATATGATGGGTAATTAAACATAGTCAATGATGACAGGATTGAAATGATCTCAAGTGCTTACAAACTTGAATTATGGATTAATATGCCTCAATTGTGAGATTAAGAGACTCTTAGTCTTGGTAAGAAGTGACACTCTAGATCTGTTACTATTAGGAAGCTCTATATCTCTTGATCTACAAATAATGTCCCATGTAAAGACACTTAAATTGGGTGCAAGTTTGTTTAGTTCATGTACACCATGAATCCATGATAGAGGGAAAGTCATCCTCAAGGACACAACATAAGATGTCACTAATCGGAGGTTGTTGTTGAATACCTACGCCAGTTCTTTAATGGAGAATTTTTGTTTCACATCGCTTTGGATGCATTATCAATGGAAGATCAAGATTAGGAGAAGGAAGGAATTAATGCTTACTATCCATGATTAAGAAAATTCTTGTACATGTGTTAATTGACAAGGAATTCTTACAGGACGTGACCCGTAGCACCATAATTTTGATTTTGAGATTATCTGGAATGTGTGCAACCTCAACTAGATGATCTTGTTAAGACCAAAAATACTCCATTTATGATGGCTGGGGAAGCTCGTATCAACATCTCTTAGAGGGAGAATGACACATATTAATAATGGTAACTTGTTTATTTTCGTTGTTTTTGTTTGATTTTCTCTTTGATTATTTTTTCATAATCTTGAGAATCTTGGTAGTTTGCACTCAGACCCAATTTCCTGTTCCTAGGTATGTTATGATGCTTGTTTTTGGCTTTACAATGTCTTTGCACCTTTTGTTAATTTTATTTCAGGCCTAGTTTTCCTTTCATAAGAAAACTCAAGTGTTCCATATTGATGATCCATAAGAATTAGGGCTTCCACAAGGAGCGACAAAAAGATTGGTGGACAATATTGTATGTCTAATCTGGTCTTGAGTTGCTTGAAAGTTAATCTTTCAAGAAATTGCGAAGCTTCGTGTAGGGAATTAATGGGGACACTTAAGAATAGTGACCATATCAGAGAATTATCCATTTCTAAGTAAATGAAACCTAAGTTATAGACCTTCATTTTCAAGGTAACTAGGGTTTCGCTTTGCATTTTTGTTTCGAAACTTTTGTAAACATGAATTTTTGTTTCGAAATCCTAGTTAAAGGGATGTTATATGCATGTTAGTTTGTTGTTTGTTTTTTAGCACAGTAGGAATTTCCTCTATCAAAGAGAAAAGGGAATTCTTCTTTATGAATAATGGCTTTTATTAGGACTTAATGACTAAATAGACTATCATTTTAAGAAATTATTATGAGGTTATTTTGTTAAAGCTAGGGTTTTTTTCCTTGAGTATTTATTTAATAAATCATCATTTTTCAATTTAGATGCCATCTAATTCACCAAATCCACTTAAATTTCTTTTTAGATGTCATTTATTTCATTGAATATTTTGATAAGAGCACACCAGTGAAAAGGGGTGAATCCTTCTATGTCCGTTCTTTTATGGATTTCATGGAGAACATAGAATAAGTGTATGTATTTCAAGAAATTAAAAGCTTTCAAATAGGGCTTGAAGTCCATTTCTTAGTCGCCACAGTCTACAGCTCCTCATAAGTGAAAAAGGGGTGAATCTTTATGTGTCTGCTCTTTTATGGAATTCACAGAGAACATAGGACAAGTGTACATATATCAGGAAATTAAAAGCTTTGAAAAACGACTTGAAGTCTGTTCTTAGTTTCTTGGGATCCTCATAGTCTTATTTCCCTCCAATGACTCTCCTTTACTTACATTGACATATATTAATTTTATTTTTGGTCTGGGATGAGAATTTATTCTTACATTCATATAGTTATTGTGTAGGGTATTTAGAATGAAGGGGGAGATACAACCCCACATAGATGTTAACCAGGTAGGGTTTCTACCCAATAACATAATCAACAAAAATATGTTCATTCACTCGAAGAGTTGAGGGTTTTAAATTTCTCCTATCGCTGCTCATCGAAGTTTTCAGGTATGGTAACACAACTACGTTGATTCTTAATATTTCAGTTACGGCTTAAAAAATTTGCACAAACATCTTCTTATTTAATATTCTATCAATGCATATAGTCTTGGGGGCCTCATATTGTGTCATATTCTAACATATTGATATGATGTCCGTTTCAATCCCTGATGTTGTGATCGAATTATCTTGATGCTAATAATTTTCATGTGTGTGAGTTATGCTTTGGAGATCATTTGCATTAATTTTTGAGGTTCTTTTGCGTGCTTCCTGTGTGGCAAGGCCCCCACACTCAGGTCAGCTACACGCTCATTATATTTTGTTACTTTAGATTTATTTATTGTTATAAGTAAATCGTTATTGTTGTGATTGATCTGAATGCTTGCGTTGTAGCTTAATTTTTGTACAATAAGGTAGATTTTCCTAGTTCTAATTCATTTTCATTATTGTTTTGGTTTTGGTTTGTGAACAGAGAATTAGATTTTGTGCTTTGAAAAAAAAATATTGAAATCATTGTGCTGAATTTCTTCCTTAAATAAACAAAATGATTCATTTTAGAGATGGATTTAATAATGACACCTCTAGTTCAAGTCCAGGTTTATGAATCCATCAAATATCACAAACATAAAAAGAACAAATTATTTTAATCTGTCCCATAAATTTACCCCCAACGTATCCAAATCCATCCATTTCTACACGAAAATGTTGAAATCCATTAATCTCTACGCAAAAAAGACGGATGTATAAAATGTTGAAATCCATTAATCTCTAATCCAAATTTAAGTCATAAATATTGAGAAAGTTCAAAAGAAAAATTCCAAATTCATTTATTTTTAAAACATAGAACATGTTAGTTATTCATTAGTTTTAATTATTAGTATTATTCATTTATTTAGTTGCAGCATTTATTTTGTTACCAGCTTATATTATAATTGTTGTATGTATATTTATTGTCATCTTTTTAAAACGTAGAACATGTTAGTTATTCATCATTTTTAATTATTCAATACCAATAGTGTATGCATGTACTCGCTTGTTTCTGCAACATATTTTTTCTTTGAATTATATGGATTTACGAGAAACAAATAACGCATATTTATTCATCGCTAAGAAGCATGGAGAGGAGAATGAAAAATTGGAGCCTCCTATAAAAATGAATGTTGATCAATACAATAATTTGAAATAAATTTTGATTAATAAAATAATTTATTTTATCAAGCAATAGAGAGATAAATAATGATGACTGATAAAATAAAATAAAATCCAGATAAATGAATGTTGAAATCTTCTTTCCATTGAAGTGATTCGTTGAAAATCCTCACTACTACAAAATCGGTAGTTTATTGTCACAGCATGTGGCAATGTATAAATTAAAGAATAGTATACATTATAAATGATGTTTGTAGGCATCTTTTTCCAATAGATCTACTAGCAGCAAAACTGCTTACAGAATTCATGCATTATGATCTTTCCTTTTTCCCTTAATCTATTTCAGTTTTGGTAAGTTTTACATCTTTTAGGTTTTATTAATATTTGAGTCATCAGATTCAAAATATTGAACTTTGAATTTAAGATCTTCACCGTACTTTCAAAAAGGGAGGAAACTTTGAATAATATTCTTTTTTGTTGGGATTTTATTGGATGCAAATGGTGGACAGTTCTGAGCTCTGACAACACTGTCAGACCTGCGCTCCCCTTCAGGGTTTCGAGATGAGATCTTCTAGAGGCAATGATCAACCTCCTCCCCATAATCATGAGGACATTGAAGCTTTCAAGTGCCTTATATTAGTGCAAGGCAAGAAGTTTGTTCTTGTTTCCCACCCAAAGTTTGTGAAAAAACTGGATGATATCCCGACCATTACTCTACCTCCGGATCAACCCATGTAGATTGCAGTATCATTAGCAAATTGAGCTTTAGTAGGTCAATTCAAAGGCCTATGACACTCTCTGAGAAAAACAGATAATTAGATCAAAGAAAATTGGCGCCCATTGATTGCTAACAGTGTTACGTGTTATGTTGTTGTAAGGGGTTTTTTTCTGTTTGAATTCATCTCCATGGAGGATCGAGATCTAATCTTCCGAAGTGGGCCATACTTGATGGGGGCCGAGGGGATCTATCTAAATCGATGGACCCAGACTTTGATCAAGCTATTGACTTTCCCAAATATGTACTGGTTTGGGTTAGACTCCCCAAATTGTCGATCCATTGCTGGACTCCATCCTTTTTGCAAAAAATTGGAAAAAGGTTAGGAAAATACGTTGACAAAGCTACCACTAAAGACCAATACTCATGTGCTCAAATTTGTGTTGAAGTAGATCTGGAGGTCGACCTGCCATAAGAAATCAAGATAATTGTAGGGGATTGGAAACACTACCAACAATTGGATTATGAACATCTTTCGTTCAAATACAGACACTGCCACAAATATGGGAATTTTCAAAAAAATTGCTCCAAAAATATTCTTCTTCATCATGAGAAAGAAAATATATAAGTTTGGAATCAAGTAAGAAGGTCGAAAGCTAATACTAAATCAGGATCAAGAAAAGAAGGGAGAAACACTAACCCCTAGCAAACTAGAAAGGAATCGTCCATGCATAATGAAAATGGAAACAATCTCTCCAAAATGGAAGGCTCAATAGAGGCAAAAATTGTTGATGATGAAGCTTTGGAAAGGCCTCCTTCCCTTAAAAGGGAAAAATTAGGAGAAGAGGATCAGCCAAGCAAAATACCTAAAATCGAAAATCCCCTGATGCAAGAAACAATATCCCAAAATGATCCTTAAGAAACAGGAACAAAAGGAGATTCTTCAGAGGAAGAGGATGGAGAAATAGGGAATGTGATCACCATTGCCAAAAAAATAAGAAAGGAAGGAAATCAACTAAGGAATGAAGAGAGGTAGCAACCTACAAAGACAAATTGTAATGATCCTAATCAACATTGGATGGTATGTTAAATCCCATAATCACAATACATCAAGGACAACCCTCCACGGGGGTGTTCTCACTCCAAAAAGGTAAGTAATTAAGGTTGAAACCTAGAACTGTAGGGGGTTAGGGAGCCTTCTGAAAGAAGAAGAAATGAAAGACTTAATTTGTATTTCCTCTCTCGACATTCTTCTAGTCCAGGAGACTAAATTAGAGGAACATGAATTCCTCGAGGTTAGCAATTGATTTTGGAAAAAAGGAGAAGGGGTTGTGGTAAACTCCAGAGGTGCCTCCGGAGGTCTAGGAAATCTGCCAAGCTAGATCTCATCCATATCGCTTCCTGCACCCATTGGATCCTCATGAACCTTTGTCATGAAGAACTTTTCCATGTGGTAAGTATTTTTAATATCTATGTTCATTTGCTCTACTCTGAAAAAAATATTGTTAGAATCTCATTAAGGGGTGCTTAATTAATCATAAACCAGATAATATAATCCTCATCGGGGACATGAATATCACCTTCTCACAAAATTTAAAAAAGGGGGATCAATAGTAAGATATCACTTTTGAGAACAAGTTGAGGACATCATTATGGACTGGGATCTGGAAGACGTCAAACCATCTCATGGAAAATTCAATTTGACTCATTGTAGGAAAGGGACAGGATACATTGATTCCCGACTTGATATATTCTTGGTGCAAAAATCCCTTCTTTTGCTTGGTTTTGATGTTGACTCTTCAATCCCACCCTTCAGTGTCTTTGATCATAGACCCATCCTACTAGAATTCACTATCAACAAATATCTTGGTCCAGTCCCTTTCTGATTCATCCCCTCTTGGATCCAACAAGAAGGATTCCTTGATTTAGTCATATCTGTTTGGAAAGATTCGATCTCTGGATCTGCATTCTACGTCGAGGAAGAGAAACTCAGAAGTCTCAAATTCTCCCTCAAATCCTGGGCCAAAAACTTAAAATCTCCCCATAAGCAAAGGTTGGAAGCTTAGAAAAACCTGAATATTCACTAGCAATAGATGGAGGATCAGACTGTCAAGCTAGAGAGCGTTGAGAAAGATTCCAACTCCATGTCTCTCTCCATTCTTCTTGTTGTGGGGAGGAGGAATATTGGAGACAAAAATACAGAACTCTCTGGCTCCAAGTTGGGGACAAAAACTCAAACTTCTTTCACAAACAAGCAAAAGGAAGGAAGCAGTTTAATTCAGTCAAGGAAATACACTTTTAAGATAAGGTGGTTAAATACTTCGAAGGAATCAAGCAAGCATTCCATCTTAATTTTAAGGAAATTTATTATGAGGAGAGATCATTAGAAGAAATCTCTCCCTGCGTCTTAAATTTTATCCCTGCTAAGGTCGTCCAAGAAACAAATAACCTACTAAGTGACTATGTATCAAAATAATAAATAAATTAATCCCTAGCATCCATGGAGCCTGAAAAAGCACCAGTTCCAGACGGTTTTACTTCCAGGTTCCTCAAAGTATGTTGGAATATTTTCAAAAATGATCTCCACAATCTAGTCCTGAAATCTCAGATCCGTAACAAGAATGGAGGAAGCACAAATTCCTCCTTTCTGGATCTCACCCCTAAAGAAAAAGGGGTTGTCTCCTTTGATAGGTTTAGACCGATTTCCCTTTGCAATATTGGGTACAATGTTATAGCCATAGTCATGGCCAACAAAATTAAAGGTATCTTCCCCACTATCATTCTTGAAAATCAAGGTGGGTTTATTAAAGGGAGACATATTGCTGACAACATCATCATAGTTCAAGAAGCAATTCATTCGAGTATCCAGTGAAGGGAAAAAGGTATGATTGTCAAATTGGATCTATCTAATGCATTTGATATGGTTAGGCATGATTTTATTTTTCAGGGAATGCATCTCTATGGATTCGGCCTTTCCTTTACTGCTTGGGTAAAAGCATGCATCGGTGCTCCTTGGATAACCCATTTGGTAAACAACCGTGAAATTGGTTTATTTCAAGCCTCTCGAGGCCTTCACCAGGGGTTCCCACTCTCTCCTCTTATCTATGTTATCTGGGCCTCTGTTCTTAGCTTCCATTTGGATCAGAGCTTTCTTCAACGAGAATTAATGGGTCTGTGCATATCCCATGGAGTAAAAGACATTAATCATGCATAGTTTGTGGATCACACACTTCTTCTGGGAGGAGCAAGCATATTCTCGGTGAGAAAGTTCAAAAATCACCTGGATAAATATAAAAAATCCTTAGGAATCAAAATTAATTATATAAAAAGTCAAATCTTTGGATGGAACTGCAATCCAAAAGAGATGCTATAAATTTCAAGAATCTTGGAAATTGAGGGGAAAACCCGATGGGATGCCTTCAAGTACCTAGGAGTCCCTATATTCAAATATTCCCCTAAATTTTATCATTGGCTCCCTTTGATAGACAAGATGAAAGCTCGAATCAACTCCTGGGGATTGTCTTGGATAAACCCAACTAAGAAAATAGTCCTAATAATATTAGTGCTCTCTAGTACCCCAATCTATCAAAGCTCCATTCTGCTAGCTCTCCATGGAATTATTTCAAATATTGAGGCCCTCCTCAGAAGGTTCATGTGGAAAGGTGGAATACTTATTAAGAACAATATCTTGTTGGTACGATGGGTCAGAATGTCTAAACCTTCATCTGAAGGTGACCTCCATCTTCATGATCTTCATCTCCAAAACTTAGCGCTAGGGGATAAACTCCTTTGGAATATGATATCATGAAGCCAATATTGGAGTAAAAAAGTTCTCTGGAAAAAGTATTTTTCAGGGACGAGGACCAGATTTCTATATACTCCCCCAAGATTCTCCAAAGGATTTCCTATTTTCATCATCTTCCTGAAAGCCTTTGACTTTTTCACCCCTGCTCTCACCTATATCCTAGGGTATGGAAAAAAAATTCATGTCTGGGAAGACTCTATACTCGGAGAACCATTGATAGACTTGATTCATGGAACTTATCATTTAAAAATCTATCTCCACTACCTCAACATCATCACTCTTTGGGATATCTCCTCTTGGGAGTTCGATGGCTCTAAAGTCTGGAAAAAGGTGGAACATAAAAAACTGCCCCCCTCCACACCTGCAAAATGAAATCTCATTGTTTCTCGCTCTTCTTCAAGGGAAGGCCCTCATTGCAATGATAACCAAGGAAACCCATGGATGGGGTTCTCGTACTAGCGTTTACACTGTAGCGGCTGGTTATAAGCTTCTCAACACGGTCCCTACCATTCCCAACAACCTTGGTCTCTGCCAAGGCATCTGGAAATCCAAAAGCCTCTCTAAAGTTGAATTTTTCATCTGGAACCTGGCTCACAATAGCATCCTTATAGGGGATCATCTCCTTAACAAATGTTGGGAAGGACCTACACACTGCCCCATTTGCCTCACACAGGAGGAATCAGTTAATCGTCTCCTTTGTTCTTTCCCATTTGCAAAGGATGTTTGGAAACAAGAATTGTTTTGATGGTTTGACTCAGTTCACGTTACTGAGACCATTACCAGTCTCCTTAGCAATTGGCTTAGCCTCTGCCCCTTCTCCACTTCCAAAAGAGACCTTCTCAAGCAATGTTGGATGACTCTCCCCAAATTCACTCTCTAGAAGCTTTGGCTTTAAAGAAATGCTCAGGTTTTTAGAGACAAGTCTTCTTCTACTTCCCAAGTTGTGATAAAAATCAAAGCTCTATTAGGAGATTGCCTTAGATCCCTTGGGGCTATAAAAAATCAACACTCGGTCACTCTAGAGCTACCCAGCCCAGTTGTCTTTCCTAACATTAAATTAGAGACCTGGGAAGTTCAAATGGAGAAACCAGATTTTACAAAATGGATAAGAACTTTTCATCGACGTACTCTTTTCCTTGAGGGAGATTCTAAAGGGAATCGTAGGGTGGCAAGAGGGGGAGAGATTCTTCTTGATCTCAAGTTCTAAATTGAACTCATTTATTCTTGGGGAATTGGAGAAGAAATGAATAATATAACTAAATCTCTTGCCTTTTGGCAAGTTCTTTCTCAGATGCTTGCTCATAACATTAAGGATGAAACGATGTTCAGAGACTCTCAGTTAATCATTCAGGATGTGGTTACTAAGTCCCTCCCATCGTAGATGAAGCTACACCAAATTCTTAGAAGAATCCAGAGAATGGTAAACTCCTTCCAAAGAATAGAGTTATACCATATCCTGAAAGGATTGAATGATGATGTTGACAAAGCATCCAACAAAGCTATCTCTTTAAGCAAAGGGACCCTCAATCTCAACGACAAAACCTCCTACTCCCCTCTCCCAAAGGACCAAGGTCATGTGCACACGTAAGGGAATGAGTCATGTCGCAATTTGGAGGTGCATGTCTGGATCACTCATGCAAGCTTGTGGAACCCTGCATGTGAAGTCGTGTCCTTTGGGACATCGTACAAATTGTTCCTCATCACAGTAGAATTATGATGGAGTTAAAAGCAGAGCAGCTCGGATCCCTCTGTGTCAAAGTCCTTTGCCTCAATCGAGCAGTTATGACAATTCGTGTGATGAATTCAATTAGTTTATTGGGAACTATGGGCAAATTTGGAGATTCTAATGACTAACTACAGGCTATAAATGTTGTAATGAGTGTGGATTGTTACCTTGTGCACCAAAATCATCTCATAGAAGTATTTATAGTTATATGGAACTGTGGGATCTCTGATGTAGCCATGGGTTCTAGCTATGAATATGTAACTCCAATGGTCGTGCCTCCTCTAGTGGTAGATGAACTCCAAGAAATCCACAAGGTGATTAAAGAAAAAAGGAGTTATTTGTTGCAAATAAATGAGGCAAGAGTTCGTTGTTTTGAATTGGTGGACAATAATCTGGTTCGGATTCGCGAAGAGATAGCTAGCTCCATCTCGCAATCATAACATGTGTTGTTGGCCCAGTTAGCCGAGCTGGAGACTAAGTTTGAAAAGTTGATGCTGTAGGTGGCGAAGTTGGAAATGGAGAAGAATAATGGGAATGAAATGTCTCAAGAACCGAATCCTCTCGTCCATGAAGAAAATTAACTCCGAGCTCTCCAGTTTTGTGAAAGTTATGAATTTCTAATTATGCTATGTTGGACTTTTATAGTAACTATTTAATTATGTTTGTTCTTAACTCGAATTTAGTAGATCTAGAAGCTCTTTTAGTCTTTCAGGAAGCTAGACTCTGTATTAGAATTATCAAATTCCATTTTGTCCTTGCTTTAAGGCATATGTATGGGACTTATTGTTGTAATTACCTTAGTGTTTATACCACCGTTTTTCTAATATAATCTATACCCATTTCTATTAAGAGACAAATATTTGAGTCATCATTTATATTTCCTTTCATTAATATTTGACTTTTGGAAAGTGATGATATAGTAATTCATAAGTAATTCAAACCTTATCCACAATTTAATTCTCTATAATTATGCCATGATTGAGTAGGTAGCAAGATCGAGTCTCATTGATCATAGTTTGACAACACAATGGTGACATTCCCTTTGCTTTATGAATCACATCCATTCAAAATAAGAAGAAACCACTTTTACTGGTGGATGTGTATTTATGAAGAAGAGACAAACTAGGTATGATGGAAATAAGACCCATTCTATGGCTATGAATAATCTTCTTCCTTACCATGAGGTAATATACATCATATATTTTAGTAGCATCGTTTAACTTCTTGCAAAATAAAATAGAATCCAATAGTGAAATTATGGGGATTTTGTTTATGGAGATGATAATAGAAGGCATATAACAAATATAATGAAGGATAATTACAAAAGAACTATTTTGAATTATTTCAACAATAATCCATGCAAAGATTTGAAGACAAAAAAAATCATGCTCATAAGTTGTCATAAAGCTAGTGGCAATGTCTAGTCGTAAAGCTGGTGGCAATGTTGAGGACATTGCCACCACGTGGCTCTTGTTTTTTTAATTCTTCTAGTGGAGTGAATTCACCTTGAGAAAATCAATACCTTTGACTTAACAAAGGCTTGAATAAATCCATTTTTATTATTGCTGGACTTGTCAAAGAGTTTTTTAGAAAAATAACTATGTTTTATTGTATGAGTGATCTAACTCCTCCACTATAAAGAGTTTTATCTCTATTCTTTAAAAAAAAAAAATGGTTTCTTGTATTTCTATCAAAATGGAGGATGCATCTTGACAAAGCATCTTTGAATTACATCTAAAAGCTTCATAGAAAAAAAAACATGTATATAGTTAGTTACATTGCTCAAAATCATGAGTTTCTATGCCCCAAGGAATTGCAAGTATACTACAAATGGAAAATTATTTTTTTACTATAGTATATTATTCAACAATGTTTTCCTAATAGAAAAAGACACTTAAAATTCATTTTCAAACTTCACAAAAAAAGATCCCGACCAATACAGGCTTGAATCTTCCCCTCCATAAGGGTTAATGTGTTGATCTTCCATATCTTTATTTCTTTCATCATAACCACTTCCATTATGAATTTGATCAAACTCTGAAGTACTATTACTATGATCTATGTTTCCTGATTGCTTTGAATTGTCACATTTTGGAACTATACTTCCAATCTCAATGAAGTCATACAACCCATGAATCTGATTGACACTCTTTAGAAATCTATTTTCTGCCTCGCAAATCTCAGCTTTTCCCTTCATGACTCTTTTTTCTTCTTCACATTTCTTTAATTTTCTTTGCAAGTGATATAATTCTACCTCCTCCATGATAATTTTTGCTTAAAGATTGACCATTTTCTCATCCTGCATTCCAAGATGAATTTGAGATATTGCATTATTTGTGCTTATATTATCCCTTATATCTTGAAGATGTCTCTCCAAGTCACTGACTATTCTTGTTAAAAAGTAATTATCATTTGCATTCCATTTTTTGCCAGCCCAAAGGTCTTTATTGATTAAAGGGCAATTGAATTGAACTATAATTATTTCAAGAGTATTATGTTTATGAAGACTATAACCTAATATATGCATGATTCTAAACCTCAAAGTCCAAAAACTTTTAAGGAAACAAGTATTTACATCTAAAATAACAATACTACTTCCTTCCAAAGAACAAGACTCTCTTATCTGAGCACTAACATAAATACTCCATCAAAGAAAAATAAAATGAGAATTTGCCTGGGGATGATATTTCTTAATCAATATATCTGCAACACTTGATGAAGACATTCCATCTTATTGTAAATTTTCTTCGGATTATATCGAAGCCCATGAGAATTAAAATCTAGTGAAACCCTTCTTATCCCACAAAAGACTTCGCTACACTCCATTAGGAATCCTCCATTTTGGAAAAGATAAGTGTTTCCCCAAATTCCACTTTGAACACAAAGAATCTGATAATGAATTTTACTTTCATTGTCATCTAGATTTTGGTTTAGGACATAAAATTCCTCCATCTTATTTACAGATCTAGGCATATCAAGATCAATGCTCTCACTCCTTGGCATTAGATCCTCCTCAATATATTTGTTTCTCCATCGTTTGTTATAGAGCATGTAATTCATTTGGTAATGATTTAGATCTTTTTCATGTAGAGTCATAGAGAAAATCATACCACTTAGTTAATTGATTAATACACCATTTTATTGCAAAATTCATCTTTATTTGCAAAAATCCTGTAGGGTTAAGGAATATTACAGAGCCCTACTTCCACACCATTTATCAACAATATTCCTTGATCAAGGTTACAAGCATAATTAGCTTGAGTGTTTAAATATCTGAGGACATGGAGGATCCTTGCCTCTTTGAATTATGTTAGCTACTGAGAAATTCTCTGAATGGATCTAGATATAGGACCCTCTTTTAGAATTTATTTCGATATAAAATAGCTCAAACCTATCATAGAGTCTCCAAGAATGATCAAATGACTTATTTTTCTTTTTGTAATATCTAACTTTAAATCTTTCCAAAGGGTCAATGATTAGGTTTGATTGATTGTAGTTTCCTCTAATATCCCATGAATAGGACTTCCTCCTTATTCTTTCAAGGTCAAAGAGAAAGTGCTCCCCTGCACCAACCAATCCTGGATTGTTCTTTGATGCTCCATAAAAAAGAATAGACGATATTTTTGTTTAGAGATCAATTCATCAAGGTTTAATGGTTTAATTCTCAAAACCCAATTTTTATTTTCCAAGTCTTTTGGTCATACCACAAGGTTGTTGCAATCTAATTTGTACATTAAGCATTGAATCCACGGTCTCTCTTATGTGTCTAAAGAAGAAATCCTTTGCTTAACCTGACCTTTTTCCCTTCTTTCTTCTTCTGTCATTGCCAATGCCAATCCTACTACTTGGCTCACACTACTTATTTTTCTTTAAAATATAATTGAATGCCTTGTAAACCGTATTTTCCAAACAATGTAATACGATAAGGCTTTCTAAACCTACTTTAGGAGGGGATTATAGACAATTTTTTTGGATAATTCTTATTCCATGTGATGAAGACATCTCTCTAGGAGCTTGGCATGATAATATATGAATTAATATCACAAAGACATGCCTCTAAACCTCAACTTAAAACCCACATTGAATAAATAAATGTAAAGCACATTCTTCTGCTTTCTTGCATAAAGGACATTGGGAAGGTCCAATTATTCCTTGTTTACGCAAATTATCAAATGTGAGGATTTTCGCATGACACAAGACCCATGTAAAATTTTTATTTTTGGAAGTGCATTACTTTTACATATAATATTCCAAAGTGAATTTATATGAGAGGCAATGGTTTTAGTGATTAGTTGGGAATACCTACCTTCACTATAGAATTTCGAAGAAAAAAATCCCCCAAACCCTCTTGTCCTTATTGTCAGAGATTTACCACTTACGTGCCTTTGAATTCTCATCCATTTCTCTTTTTTTTTGTAAGTATCCATAGGGTATTTGAACTCGTGACCTTCCATTGACAGCTTCTCATCTCAATTCCTGACTATCAATTGCTCTAACCCGTATGGGCTATCAATTGCACCTTTTGTAATTCCTCCAAGCTCCTTTAGAATCCTACTCAGAGATGTCATATAAAGTGTGAAATTGATTTCCTGACATCCAATTATGCAAGGGATGTATCAAATCCATTTATTATTTAATTCCTCCATCCCTAGAATTCTATCTTCCTATATTTTATTGTGCCATTTCCACACATCCAAGGTGAGTGAGGCTTGATTATACTTAAAGTTTCCTTACAGAGATTCCGGATAGAGGTGCACTTTACCTTCTTGAAATGTTGATCTATAAGTCTCATTCTATACTCATTGGAATACTTTTTGTCACTACACTCTTCCATCAATCTTCACCACCAGTTGAAATATTCTAGACAATTTTGGCTCCAACAGGCTTATTTAATGACCTTGCATATTGTATGGCAAGACCTCCTCTATTTAGGGGTGAAAAAACATGATTCCAATTGAACAAATGAAATTTGTTTCCATTGGCTTTATTACCTTGAAAAAAATTCCAATGAATGTTATCAATTTTATTTGTAATTCTGACAAGAGCTAGTAGAATTGAATTTTGGTATATGGCCAGAGAGTATAAAATATATTTTATCAAGATAACCCTGCATGTAGAGTATAACCATTGATTTCCCCACTAATCCAATTTCTTTTTGAGCTTGCTTATTACTAATTTCCAATTAGATGACAAAGGCTTTCCCATAAAAGTAGGAATCTCTAAATAATTGAAAGAATTCCATTCATGTTTTGCAACAAAGCCCAATTTATCAGCAATTAACTTTAATGTTGAGTATGACAAATTCCAGCCATACACACCACTTTTATGCTTATTTGTGTCACCTCCTAAATCACTAAGGTAAATATCCACAAAAAGTTTAAATCTTTCAACTAGGGATCCTGAAAACCCTTCTAAAAGAAGCGTATCATCGACAAATTGTGAATGACTTAGTTCTTTTACCCCCCGAACTATTCTGATTCCATGAATATTTCCTAACTCCTTTCCTTTTCTAATTTTATTCTTAGTGAGTCTGAGAAAATTATATACATCATGGGGGAGAGAGGATCCCTGACGTAGTCCCCTTTCACTCTATAAGAAGTTTGTGGGTATTTTGTTTACCAAAGGAGCTATCCATGGTGTTGTTATGCATGCTTTTATCCACTTTATAAAAAAATATGAAAACCCAAATTTTGCAAGGATAGAATGAAGGAAAGAGTGTCTTACTCTATCAAAAGCATTTTCCATGTCCAATTTAATCACCATCCCTTTACCATTCTTAGATATACTTGATTGATTGCTTCTTGAACAATAATGATATTATCCAAGATATGCCTTTTTGGAACAAATTCTCCTTGATTATCATAAATTAGCTTGGCCAATAGAGGTTTAATTGGGTTGGCAAGAATCTTCATTATGATTTTGTAGGAAAAGTTACAAAACAATATTGGAATAAATCCAGAGAAAGTACCAAGTTCTTTTCTTTTGGTATGAAGGCCAATAAGGATGAATTTGTGTTGCCTCCCAATTTACCTTTTTTTCAAGACCATTTGATCATATTGCATAAATTGCACTTTATTGATCCCCAAAATTTCTTGTAAAAAGCATTTGTAAAGCAATCTGGACATGGAGCTTTTTCTTGTTCTAGATCCCAAATTGGAAATGTAACCTCCTCTTCAATTTATTTTCCTAATTTAAGATTATCCAACTAAGTGACTAAGGGTGGTATATTGTCGAGCAATTCTTCTATTATTTCTTTGTCAGTTTTTCAAGTTTTGATAACATATTTTAAAAATGATTGTAGATTTATTCCTTATTCTCCTTATACTCTTTTCACCTTCTTCCATGTAAGTTGGTAATTTCTTGAATGTTGTTTTTACTTTTCCTTGTCAATGGAATAATGTGGTATTCCTATCTCCAAATTTTAACCACGATATTCTTGATTTCAAATTCCAATGCTCTTCCTCTTGTTGGTATGAATTATGAAGTTTAAGGTTAACCTTTTTTTTCTTCAAGTCTCGACTTTAAATTTATTTGTTCATATTCAATATGATTTTTTATTATAGCCAATTGAACATAAAGATGTTTTTGTTCCACCAAATGCTCAATATATTTAGTTTTTGCGCAATCCTTTAGAGAAAACTTCACTGCTCTGATTTTATTCCCACATGAAACTTGGCGATCCCTCCACTTTCAATATCCAACTTTTTAAACTTCACTGCTCTAATTTTTTATTCCCGCATGAAGCTGGGTGATCCCTCCACTTTCAATATCTAACTTTTTTTATCACTTCATGAGGTTCATTTTGATTAAGCCATGGAGGATTGAATTTGAAAGTTAACGGTCCATAATTTTGATATTTTCATCCTTGATTTGCTTTTCTCTTCATTTTCTTATGATTATGATTGGTTAATTATTCAAATATCATGTTATGTGGCATAGAGGATTGAATTTGAAGATGTAGTCACCTCTATCGAAGATCAAAATTCACCTTCAACATGCATGTATCTTGCATTTTGAGGGAGATCTTCCTTTCCTTTTTTATTTAATGGAAGGAATTTTATGGAATGATTTATTTTAGTTTTATAAAAAATCGAACCTTTTATGGAATGGTTATAAAAAATTGAACCTTTCCTTCAATATTCTTTCTTTATGGCTAATTAAGTTTAAAAAACATATTAAATTATTTTAGTTACGAAAATTTGTTTCAAAGTAAAATTTCTTGAATGAATGTGCACTTTAGTGTAATGAATATGTAATTTAGGATAATAAAAAAAATAGAAAAATTACTCCAATAATGAGATTTACATCTATGTTTTTTATTTTAATGAGATGTATGATTTTATTTTAAAGGTGGAAGTATTTATGTGTGTTTTTGGTTTTTTTATAATTTTTTTGGTCTCTCATTTTTAACATAATTGCTAAGTTTTTTGTTAAATTTGTGTAAGAAAAGAAATACAACATATAATCTAAAACATAAGAATTAACAATAACTCTTACACATGTTACATGAAGATTTACCATGGAAACTTGAAATTAAAAACCAACTTTCCTAAGAGTTTCTCTAGTATATATCTCATTGTATATTTTATGTTTATAATACAATATTATATAATATAAACCCCTAATCCATCAACCCAAATTACATTACAACTTGAATTCCTTGAGCATAATTAGTTTACAATGGGACACAAAACTATGGTTAAAAAACAATTCAAAATGGACCAAAAAAAATTCAAGGACGTCGACTCCTTGAACCCCCTTGCTTTGGGAACCTACAAAGAGTGCAATATGTGTCCAACATTATCCTAGTTGTTGTATTATTTGAAACATGGGGGCCAAATGGGAAGAATTCATGAAATAAGTTGTTGAGGGAAACAATGACCATTAATTCTCCACACCAAGAGAAATTTTTAGTATTAATACAAATTGTCAATGAACTTGCAACATTATTCAATGTATCAACCTTCCCCGATAAAAACTCTATTATGATCAACCATGTCTCTAACAAAATGGTATTAAACATCAATATGCTTTGTCTTGAAATGATAAGCGGTGTTAGAAAAATTGAACTTAAGCTATCAAAATATATTCTTGCTTCTTTGTGAACACTTGAACACATTCTTATCAAGCATATGGCTTCCTTACTTCCAGGAGTGGTTTCCATGTACTTTGCTTTTGTAGTTGAAAATGCAACTACACATTACCTCTTACTCATCCAAAGGATTGCTCCACCAAATAGTAAAACCATAACCACTTGTAGATATTCTACCTTTAATATCCCCAACCCAGTATCCATAAGAAAAACTTGTAATTTTGTCTCCTTGCGATGTCTAGGCCTTCCTTGGTAGCAGATTGCAAAATTAAAAGTGCCACACAAATATATGAAGATCCTCTTTATTGTTGTCCAATGTCCCTTCCTTGGTTTAAAATATACTTCCTCAAAACTACCATTACATGGGTGATGTCTAGTCTAGTACAATCCACAACATACATCAAACTTATACCAACACTCGCATAGGGAACACATGACATGTTTTCTACATGTTCTTGAGTCATAAAACAATGATCCACATATAAATTTTCATCTACAAGAATAGTGACCTCTACTGGTTTACATTTCTACATATTAAACCTCTCCAATATAGTCTCAACATATTTTGTGTGACTCAACCAAAGTTTTCTATTGGTGTTATCTCTTTTGATTTTCATGACCAAAATAAAATTTGCAATACCAATAATTTTCATATCAATGTTAGAAGGCACATTGGATTTGACATCCTTGATGATTTCATTGTTGTTTCCAATCAACAACATATCATAAACATATAAGACCACATAGTTAAAATGGTCACCAACATGCTTGGAAAATACATGGTGATCAACTTTGTTTCTTAAGGACCTGTTATCACATATATAGTAGCCAGGCTACCATATTCTATTTTTTAGATTCAGTACATTTTTTTAGTCAGATCTCCTACATACGAGATGTTGAGATGAGCAAGTTTGATGGATCATTATGTTATCAGTGGACTATAGTATTCTCCCATGTCAGGACTGAGCCTCAGGACACTCAGATTAGAGGACTGATGTAGTCATTTAGTCATTTGTAGAGCAGTTAGTGATGCCCAAATTTGTATCAGTGTTTCTCATTGGACATATGATGGTTCAAATGGATATATTTTCATGGTTATGACTCAGTTTATATTATATGGTGGTATGGCTATCATTGCTCTTATACTCATTTTTGTGACATGTTAGTAGCATTTAGTGTCATGATCTGGCAGTCATATAAATATGTGGACTTGGATGTATCGATATTNTAATCAATTCGAACTTCCTCATGTGGATTTGAATTGCTTGTGGCTATTAAATCCATTGTACTTCATTGTAATTATCTATCTAATTACTCTTTGATTAATGAAAATCATTCACAGCTGCAAGCCAGTTTTGCACTGTTTCATTCTTCAATAACTGAGTAAATTGTGTGATCTATCATGTGAGTTGTGTGTTTGTCCACAGATCTATGTGCTCAATTTAATATGGTATCAGAGCCTCGGTGGACAAGGCACTCCTCCTCCTCAGATCTCCTACTGGATCACTTTTTTTTGCAGGTACAACTTTGAAATGAATTCATCAGTTCCTCTTCTAACCCAATCCTCAGACTATTGTGAATGGAAGGTGAAGATGATTATATTTCTGAAAAGACAAGATCTCCTTTGGGTGTCTTATGGATTCGGTAGAAATTATTTTGAGAGTGAAAATGACTGGCTAAATGCAAAGAATGTAGCTTTTGAAATAATGAAACTGGCTCTTTCTCCTAGCTTTCCCTACCTCAGTAGATCTACTAAAGATCCAGAGGAACTCTGGACAAGATTGGACAGAACCTTTGAAATGATTTATGAGGATCATAATAGAACTTTGGAGAGCACATCTAGCACCATAAGCATCCTTGATCCAAAAATATCAGCCTCCACTCTCTCTGATGAAGTTGTTCAAGATAAAGAAGAAGCAGAAGCTTCTACACAGTCAATTCAAATTGAAGACAGTCTCCATGCGGTGACTCCTTCTCCTGATGCTCCGGAAGTTCATGAGATCTCTGATATCTCATCTTCTCATATTGCTGAAACAGAAGAAGACATTCAAATCTCTGATATTGAAGAAAAATTCTTCTGCACTTCCATGCAAACATTCACCAGTGATTTTCCTTTAAATTCTGTGCAAAATTTACTAGTAATTGCTTCCGAAAGTGAAGAGAAATTTTATTTTTCTCCCTCTAATGTTGCTGCTGGTGTGAAAATATGTGATACCTTGGATATTTTGGAAGAAATATCAGATTAACAGAGTGATCCATTCGCTCCTCATGATCTATATTTTCCAACAAATTCCTGCAGGATTGCATGCACTAAAATTCAGAATTTTGAAGAAGAAGAAAGCTGTGCATCCACCGTCTCGGTTAACCATTTATTTGAATCTAATATTATCCTTATTGGATATGATATGATATTATTTAGATGTGATATGATATTTCTTGGTTTAATATATCAAATTCATAATCTTTCAGTAACACTTGTAGCTGTTCTCATCAACGGTGTGAAGAAACAAGTACCACAAGTCTCCTACAAAACTGCTGCTGGGGATTTGATTCCATTTCACAGTTTTGGATCTGTTTTGAACCTATTTAGATCTGATTTACTTTTTGATATGATATTATTTGGTTCATATTTTAAAATCCAAAAGCCTTCAGTCATGCTTGTAGCTGCTCTCACCAATTCCAGTGTGAAAAATCAAGTACCGCACTTTCTCTTCAAAACTACCGATGGGGATTTGGTGTTAGTTTCCTCATATGAGGTTGCTGATATTTTATTATGTGATTCATTATCTATTTCAGAATATATATCAGACTATGGAGCTCAAGCATTCACTCTCAACAGTCCCAGTGCTTCTCTACCATTGATCACATGCTCATCTCCTCGTAGAACTAGTAAAGAGGAAGATTTTCTGCATCCGCCTGGACACATGCTCCTAACACTTGGGGCTGTTCTTAACACTCATGGTTTTCTGTTCATGGATGCAACATATTATTTTCTTGATTGTTCCTCACATTCTCTGAATTCTCAAGAACCTTTTCTCACTTTTCAGTTGACTTCAGTTGCTCTACATGGGTCCATTCTTCATCCGGCAGCTGTCTATATTTCTGATTTAGTTGAGCATATCATTCTTCTTCCAAAGAGGAAGATTCCTCCAGACATAATGATGGAGAGGTTAACATTACAAACCCCAGGATACCTATGCACAAAAGAACCAGATTGATCCTGATTCTACCTACTTAATTAGAGGGGGGGATTTTTTCCCATGTGGTTTTTCCCCATCACCTTGTTTTTGAGCAGTTACTTTACTTTACTTGATGTAATGGGTGACCTATGGTCTTAGTTACCAGGGCCCACAGTTTGTCCAAGTTAGCATTCAAGGGGGGTGTTAGGATTATTAATCCTCCCTTGTCCAAATTTGGTCATATGTCTAAATCGGGAGTCATGTCTAAATCGGGAGTCCATTTAGTCTATTTATAGTCATTAACACCATTGGGTCCACTTGACCTAATTGGGGCACATGTTTCAGTTACTAAAGTGTGGGGAACACTAATTAAGGCTCTCTACCACTAATTGCACTTGAGTGCATCAGTTTAGGAGCCTCCTAGACCAATCCCTACAATTTAGGAAGCCACTGGGAGTGCCAAAACCAACCAAGGTCAATTCACTTCAGTTGATGACTAGTCAAGCTAAGTTAGGAGTCAGTTACATTCAGTTCTAGTCCTCTACATTCAGTTAGCGCTAGGCTTACTTGCTGCACTCATGTGGGGTGAATTTGTCACCTACAACTGTCAGTTAACCTTAGTCAACACTGAATGTAACACTTGAGTTGTGTTTTAGAGCTCTGATGAACTCCGGTTATGGTTTAGACAAGGTCAGTTAACTATTGAGTCCTCCGATAGTGATTTAGACAAGGTCTTGGTTACCTACAGTCAAGTAGAGTCTAATCAATTCGAACTTCCTCATGTGGATTCGAATTGCTTGTGGCTACTAAAGCCATTGTACTTCATTGTAATTATCTATCTAATTGCTCTTTGATTAATGAAAAGCATTCACAGCTGCAAGCCATTTTTGCACTGTTTCATTCTTCAATAACTGAGTAAATTGTGTGATCTATCATGTGAGTTGTGTGTTTGTCCACAGATCTATGTGCTCAATTTAATAATATTATGTATTGATGTCCCTACTCAGACTTGGAATTTCTTGATCTATACTCATTGGTTTTACCCTCCTTAAGGAGAATAGAGGTAGTCATTCCCACCATCTTTCGGCTTGCTAGTGTTGATTTCATATTTCATTGTCTCCACCCATCCATTACCTTCCAAGTTATGTTTTAAACCAACCTACTGCTTGACTTATGGCATGGAGGACCTTTCCCCCTGCTAGAGCCTTTGTTGGAAACACCTCCCTGTTTATTTGTGTCTCGGCTCTGAGTTACCTAGGATGTGTTTGCTTACCTAAAACAAGTAGCGTTGCCTTCACTACAATGTATCTGGAAATGAAATGAATATCTTACAAAAATCCCATTCATGAAAAGTAGTGCTTTTAAACATACATGAATGAAAGGATAGCCTAATGAAATTGGCTCTGAAAAAATATTGTACTGAAATATCTTAAACATTCATGAAAAGTAGTGTTTTTCAACATATATGAATGCAAAGCCTAAAAATATAAAAAGTCCGCATAAAAATGCATAAACCAAGTCGATGGAAAATCAAAGGCCCAAAAAGAAATGGTCCCTAAAGTTATATCTAAATATTGTTGGCCTTACTTGTATTGAGTTGGATTGTGAGCATTTGTCAAGGTGAGTAGGATCCTCTGAAGTAGTTCACCCCTTTGTGAGGCACTTCCATCCCCTTGTTATTGTTTTTCTGGCATATGGCTAAGGTGAGTATTCCTTTTCCATATCCAAAGTGTCATGATGTCAAGTTGGTAGTTATCATTTGTCCTAGCCTTGTCAATTTTAGACTTCACCCTCCATTAGCAAACTGACTACAACTATGAAGTGAGTATAGTCTTGAAAGTATGATCTGAGTTATGATTAATAAAACCCTATATATATGTATTTGGTTGATATACCACTAGTGATGTGACTGCTACTTGTTATGATTGGTACTTAAATGAATTGTAGAGCATGTCCTAGCCTTTGAACACTTGCAGCATATGGATGCCAGCCTGAGTTATATTGGTTATCTAATCATTTACAGGTTATTATTTTGTCTATTGGATATTGTTGATGATCGGGAAGAGACCTGGAAACGGTATGAGTATATAACCTATATGGATTTGGACTCTTCGAGTCTAATGAGATAGCTTGTTATTAGTTCTGGACACTTGCAGAGATGATCATGCTCATTTTTCCCTTCTGATGCATTATTGCTTCACTAGATGATGTGTCTGAGTAGGGAGATGTTTTTATTGGATCTCCTTTGGCGCTATATGAGACATAGGGGGTGCATCCACTTGATTGTACCATAGTACCCCCATCCCAAAGAGCCTGGTGGGATTAGTTTGACAACGTAGGAATCCTAGGAGGTTGTTTTGGCAGGTTCGTGTTTCTCGAGGCAGATTAAAAATGATTAAATGGCTACTGAATAAATCGATCTAGGCTACTGATGCAAAGAAATAACATGGGATGAGTCATGATGATGAGTGTGATGTCCTCTGTACCTTCTCTAGTAGTTGCAACACCTGATTAGTCCCACACCTATTTTTGGGGCATTTTTATATTATTTTCTGGGGCTTTTGGGAGGCTCACGATTTCCTCAAGGAGGCACAAAGTCAAAAATTAAAATTTTATTTTATTTTATTATGCCATGGGGACACCCAGAGGGAGTTATTTAACACTCCATGGACCCACCACGTGCTTCATTTATTTCTTGTTGAGTGAGGTACCCTCTTTTTCGGTGATCTAGTCCACTTTGGTACTTTATGGTTATATTGATCCATGTATTGTATGTTGAACTCATCTCAACCTTTGATTAGAACATTTATATATTTTAATATTAGCCACTCATTTTGAAAGTGGTTAGGATTTTGGTTCTCTCGTTCCTATTTAAAGGAGAGAGCTTCTCATTTGTAAGGGGTCTTTGGCTCTTGGATCTGATTGATAGAAAAATTTTATTGTGGATATTTTTTGGATCTCCTCTACATCTGGTGTTCTTAGATGGTGATTGGAAATTATTTTTCTTCCTAGAATTTAGGAAATTTGTGTGAGATCTATATATTTTTTTGGGATAATTGTCTTGTCTGCAGGAGGGCGACTTCACTTAGGCGTTTTTGTAGGGGTACCTCAACTCGCTTGGACTAGTTTCGTCTATAACAGGGGGTTTTCATTAGATTCATTGTGATCTATGATTACATCTTATTATTTTTCTGTTGATCTTGTCCTTTTCTCATGACACAGTAAATCTGGTATTGTTGACGTTTGTTTGTGCAGGAAAGAGGGCGCATTGGTCACTTGGAGCAAAACGTTGGGCTTAGAAATCACACAGGTATTCTCAAATTGATAGGGATAGCATGGATCATCACATTTAAGGAATCTACAAGGATTTCTAGGTAAGATCTGTAGGTTAGTTCCTTTCTTCCGGATTTCAATCCATTGATACATGCTTTTCTTAATTTTACTGAAAATTCCATAAATAATAAAAAACCAAAAATACTAAAAATAAACTGCTCGATCTCTGGAAAAAATACTACTAGGTTTTGTAGATAGGGTCTTCCCATAACTAATTCACCCTCAACACTAATATGAAAGTGGTTGGTTCTCCCTAGATCTGGAAAACTGTCTGCTCAAACCCTAATGCTCCTGATCATGGAAATTCTGACTTTTTTCGGGATTTGATTTTTCTGGCAAAATTCCTTCTTGGGTTTGTAGATCGGGTCCTCCTCTCTCCAAATTACCTTCAAAGATGAGCTATATGCTGACAAGTGGACCTATATCTAAGAAACTGTCTTCTAGGACCATAGCGCTCCACATCACTTTTTTTACTTTTTCCCAGATCTGATTTTTCTGGAATTTATCTAACTTGGGTTTGTATATTAGGTCATCCTCATTCCATTTCTCCTCCAACACTGAGGTGGTGGTTTCCATATTGTCCTATATCTGAGGATTTTCCCTTCCAAACCTTAGCGCCAGCTTACCTTGCTGCTGATTTTCCCCATAGACTAACTTTTTCGGCCAAATACTTTTCTAGGTTTGTAGATCAGGGTATTTCCCGGGTGGGTATCCTCCAATGCTAGGTAGATAGTGACTTTATTGCCCTATATCTAATAGGCACTCATCTCCAACTCTAGTGCTACCCCCTATTTGGCCTCCTTTCCTTATAATCTGAATTTTCCTTGGTGACTCTGGTACTTTGAGTCTGTCATGTCTTTCATCGAGTTTGTCCACCGGTACTAGATAACCCCAATCTTGTCCCTGACCTCCCTGCATTGGTCATGTTTCCCAAGGCAGTGAATATCTTCACTTGTTTCTAGTACCTCAACCCCAGATCTAATATTTACTTCATATGTCACCTATGTCCCACTTTGGATCAAGCCTCACACTTCCTAAACCCTAATCCAAAGCCTCAGTTCACTTAGTGACATCATCCATAGATCTAGGGTTTCCACTACCTTACACCTTACGTACCTCAATTCCATTTGATCTGATCTAGTGTCTAGGTTTGATCTCTCCTATTAGGAGTAGATCTGGGTCTCCCCCTTTGCTGTCTTGGGCTAAGACACATAAAGTGAAGGTTTCCTTGATTGGCATGACAACCATCCATTTGGGAGTCTAGGAAGTCTTAGTTCCACCTCCTTAGTTTCTTGTCCCTCTACCATCCATCCTGGATCCACCTCACATAGGCAACTACAAGGTTGGTGAAAACATTTTGGTGTCATTGCCAAGGAGGTAGAGGCCTACCTTGGTTCAACATACCTCACCTATCCTACAACGTTATCTGTTGGTGAACACGACAATTTGTTCACCTGGAAACTCCACAATGCAACTCCACTGAGAATTGAATGCATCCCATAAATCATTATGAATTCAGATGTGTTCTTGAGGCACATGAAGGAATTAACCAAAAACATGATTGAAAATACAAGACAAATAAATGAAGGGGATAGATGGAGGTTAGAATACGGGTATGAGGATGATCTCGAGCATGACTATGGGTATGAATCTAGTTATCACAATATTTATGATACCCACCAACTTCCTCACCCATGCAATAAATATTTCCCAGCCATCCTGAGTGGACCTGTAAGTCAACATGAACCTAGAATTTAGCCCCAGTCAAAGCCTTATAGCCAAGTAACCAAAGCTGTTAAAAACAAGACAAATGGTCTCCTTTTGACTTTTCTGAAATACCAAAAGCACCTCATCCTATGCCAAACAATTACACTAGGAGGTTGCCCCAATTTAGTGGAAATAATGATATATCCATTGAAATTCATTTGGACATTCTCTGGGATTACATGGAACTTTAGAGGTGCATACAATGAGGTGTTTATATGCGAGCCTTAGGAGAATCCTTGCGAGGGGATGTTCAACTATGGTTTGATCATTTAGCACCAAAATCCATCACTGGGTATGACATGTTCACGGATCTGTTAATGGATAAGTGGGGTAGGAACACTGATAGTTCTTTAGAGTGTGAATCTAGAAATGATTATAATCAACATATTGGCAATTTGCTTTCTCAATTGGACCATCCCTCTCCTGAAATGTCCCAAATTATGAGCGTGCCTACAATCCATAAGAATGTTACAGAGTACTTTGAGGACAATGTTTCAAAACATCATGCTGAAATTAAGAGGGATATCAATCAAATCATACAAGATACTCTGTTGTTTTTACCTGAAGCGGTCACAGAGAAAATATTGGATTTAATCCATGGAAGGGAACCTAACAATCAAGAAACATCCATAGTTGAGCCGTGGTTGAGCCTTCCATTTGTGAGTCCATTAAAGAGCCTTTAGAAGAGAAAATCCATAGTCATTGTCTAATTGACGATCATTTGAGTGAATATTCAAGTCATATGAATATGGATTTAGACTTTGATGAAATCAATCAAACTTCTATTGAAGAGCAATCTTGTGATCATATTGTGATTGAAGAGCACGCATGTAAGAGTGATAGGGAAACTAAAACTGATCTTATTGATGTTTTTCCTTATCTAGAGCTTAAAGAAGAACAATCACACAATGATACGATTATAAGTGAACTTGATCAAGAACATTGCAATGAGGAGCCTTGTCCTTATAGTATCAGTAGAATTATTCATCCAATCCTAAATCAAAATATGTTGGTTCAATGTGTGGATACTAACCTTGTTTCGAATCTTGAAATCACTCCTGAAATTAATTCAAAAGCTCTTTCCTCTCATCAAATTCTGAGATCAATTATTCCAAGTCTGGGAGAAAATTTTCAATCCACACTCCCGTCCCAAATTTTCAAGTCTTCTTATATGGGTTTGTCTTTTAATCAAGTTGTTACTTTCGAAATTTTGAATCAGGAGTTTAAGCATTATCACATAATTGGGGAAAAGGAACTTCATGTCTCTTCTTAGTCATCCATAATGAATAATTTTTTTCAATTTGTAAATATGTATAATGGATGGCTAGAGAAGGTGTATAAAGATCAATTTCATCTTTCCTCCATTTTTAAACAACAAATGGGATTGATCTCATTCACAGTTTCATTACATTACAACTTGTCCCCATTTGATTCTCCCATTTCTTCTGGAGTAAATAGAATTGACTATCCTAGTAAGGTAGAGGAGAAAACAAAGAACTGTTTGGAGTGGTTTAATCATGATTCATATTTCCTTCTTCCATCAAGTACGATCCCACATACCTTTTACGATCCTATCAGTATCTTGATGGATGAGTTTCTAAAAAGTCAATTTCAGCCTTGACATGATGTCATTCCATATCTTTCTCTGAATTTCAAACAACAAGTTAGAATGGTTCCAATTCTCGTATACCTTGCTTCTAAACCATCTCTGGCTTGTTGGGTCATGAACTGTAAAGAAAGAACAATCGATCATTTGAGCATGTGGTTACATTGGATCTATAAGTTTACTTAGCACTTGCTTAATTGGTTAGGTTAGAGTAGGTAGGACCTGATTAAGCCTTTCCCGATAGTAGTGTAGCTTAGAATTTTGCATCTTTGCCTGAAGCTCGCTTTTGAAGCTCTTAGTTTAGTCTTGAGTTTATTTTCTTTTCCTGCACACAAAAAAAAAAAAAAAAAACTTTTCTTAAAAGTTATGGTTATAGATTAGATTTACTTTTTGTTTTTTAGTTTTCATGCATTTTCAGTTTTAGTACTTTATATTATCCACATATGGTTCTGATAGCCAGTCTGTGAGTTTGGTATAGCTCTGGACATGCTGCAGGTAGTTGGTGACATTTTGGTAGTAGTTGCAGAGCTGGAGGGATTGATCGAGGATGCGAGAAGCATATTGCGAGGACTAGAGATTCTGAGGCTCTCAAGCGCTCTTTTCAGTAGAGCACTTATCTCAGCTAGAGCCAGATGTTATCACATATACAGTATCCAAGCTACCATATTCTATTTTTCATATTCATTAGATTTTTTCAGCCAGATCTCCTACATACGAGATGCTGAGATGAGCAGTTTTGATCGATCATTATGTTGTCAGTGGACTATAGTATTCTCCCATGTCAAGAATGAGCCTCATGACACTTAGATTTGAAGACTGATGTAGTCATTTAGTCATTTGCAAAGTAGTTAATGATGCCCAGATTTGTATCAGTGTTTCTCATTGGGCAAATAATGGTTCAGATGGATATATTTCCATGGTTATGACTCAGTTTATATTATATGGTGTTATGTTTATCATTGCTCTTATACTCATTTTTGTGACATGTATTAGCATTTAGTGTCATGATCTAGAGGTCATATAAATATGTGGACTTGGATGTATCTATATTATGTATTGATGTCCCTACTCAGACTTAGAATTTCTTGATCTATACTCATTGGTTTTACCCTCCTTAGGGAGAATAGAGGTAGTCATTCCCACCATCTTTCGGCTTGCTAGTGTTGGTTTCATCTTTCACTGTCTCCACCCATCCATTACCTTCCAAGTTATGTTTTAACCCAACCTACTGCTTGACTTATGGCATGGAGGACCTTTCCCCTCGCTGGAGCCTTTGTTGGACAAACCTCCCTATTTATTTTTGTCTCGGCTCTGAGTTACCTAGGATGTGTTTGCTTACTTGAAACAAGTAGTGCTACCATCAATACAATGTATATGGAAATGAAATGAATATCTACAAAAAGCCCATTCATGAAAAGTAGTGTTTTTCAACATACATGAATGAAAGGCCAGCCTAATGAGATTGGATCTGAAAAAATATTGTACTGAAATATCTTAAACATTCATGAAAAGTAGTGTTTTTCAACATACGTGAATGCAAAGCCAAAAAATATAAAAAGTATGCATAAAAATTCATAGACCAAGGCTATGGAAAATCAAAGGCCCAAAAAGCAATGGTTCCTAAATTTCTATCTAAATATTGTTGGCCTTACTTGTATTGAGTTGGATTGTGAGCATTTGTCAAGGTGAGTAGGCTCCTCTGAAGTAGTTCACCCCCTTGTGAGGCACTGCCATCCCCTTTTTTATTGTTTGTCTGACATATGGCTATACTGAGTATTCCTTTTCCATATCCTAGGTGTCATGATGTCAAGTTGGTAGTTATCATTTGTCCTAGCCTTGTCAATTTTAGCCTTCACCCTCCATTAGCAACCTGACTACAATGATGAAGTGAGTATAGTCTTGAAAGTCTGATCTGAGTTATGATTAATAAAACCCTATATATATGTATTCGGTTGATGTACCACTAGTGATGTGACTGCTGCTTGTTTTTACTGTTACTTAAATGACTTGTAGAGCATGTCCTAGACTTTGAACACTTGCAACATATGGATTCCATCCTGAGTTATATTGGTTATCTGATCATTTACAGGTTATTATTTTGTCTCTTAGATATTGTTGACGATCAGGCAGAGACCTGGAAAGGATATGAGTATATACCCTAGATGTATTTGGAATCTTTGAGCTTAATGAGACAACTTGTTATCAGTTCTGGGCACTTGCAGAGATGATCAGGCTCATTTTACCCTTCTGATGCAGTTTTGCTTCACTGGATGATGTGTCTGAGCAGGGAGATGTTTTTATTGGATCTCCTTTGTCACTTTATGGTACTTAGGGGGTGAAACCACTTGATTATACCATAGTACCCTAATCTAAAAGATCCTGGTGGGCTCATTTTGACAACGCAGGCAACCTAGGAGGTTGTTTTGGCAGGTTCACATTTTTCGAGGCAGATTAAAAATGATTAAATGGCTACTGAATAAATAGATTTGGGCTACTGAGGCAAAGAAATGACATGGGATGAGTCATGATGAGGAGTGTGATGTCCTCCACACCTTCTCCAGTAGTTGCAGCACCTGATTGGGCCCACACCTATTTTTGGGGCATTTTTATATTATTTTCTGGGCTTTTGGGAGGCTCACGATTTCCTCAAGGAGGCACAAAGTCAAAAATTTAAATATTATATTATTTTATTATGCCATGGGGACAACCAAAAGGAGTTAGGTAACACTCCATGGACCCACCATGTGCTTCATTTATTTCTTGTTGAGTGGGGTACCCTCTTTTTCGGTGATCTAATCCACTTTGGTACTTTATGGTTATATTGATCCATGTATTGTATGTTGAGCTCATCTCAACCATTGATGAGAACATTTATATATTTTAATATTAGCCACTCATTTTGAAAGTGGTTAGGATTTTGGTTCTCTCGTTCCTATTTAAAGGAGAGAGATTCTCATTTGTAAGGGGTCTTTGGCTCTTAGATCTGATTAATACAAAAACTTTCTTCCAGATATTTTTTGGATCTCTTTTGCATCTCGTGTTCTTAGATGGTGATTGGAAAGTCTTTTTATTCCTAGCATTCAGGAAATTTGTGTGAGATATATATATTTTTTTTCCGGGATCATTGTCTTGTCTATAGGAGGGAGACTTAACTTAGGCATTTTTGCAGGGCGACCTCAACTCGCTTGGACTGGTTTCGTCTGTAACAGGGGGTTTCCATTAGATTTATTGTGGTATATGATTACATATTATTATTTTTCTGTAGATCTTGTATTTTTCTCATGACACAGTAAATATGATATTGTTGACATTTTCTTGTACAGGAGAGAGGGCGCATTGGTCACTTGGAGCAAAAAATTGGGCTTACAAATCACACAGGTATTCTCAAATTGATCGAGATAGCAGGGATCATCACTTACAAGGAATCTACAATGATTTTTAGGTAAGATCTACAGGTTAGTTCCTTTGTTTCGGATTTCAATCCATTGGTGACATGTTTTTCTTCATTTGATTGAAAATTCCATAAATAATAAAAAACCAAAAATACTAAAAAATAAATCGCTCGATCTCTAGAAAAACCACTACTGGGTTTTGTAGATCGAGTCTTCCCCTCCATAATACACCCTCAATGTTGATCTAAAAGTGGCTGGTTCACCCTAGAGCTGGAAAACTGTCTGCTCAAACCCTAACGCTCCTCATGGAAATCTTAATTTTTTCTGGAAAAATTCCTTCTTGGGTATGTAGATCGGGTCCTCCTCTATCCAGATCACCTTCAACACTGATCTAGATGCTGACAGGTGGCCCTAGATTTGAGAAACTGTCTTCCAGGACCCTAGCGCTCCACGTTACTTTTTTTAATTTTTCTCAGATCTGATTTTTCTGGCATTTTTCCAAGTTGGGTTTGTAGATCAGGTCATCCTCATTCCATTTGTCCTCCAATGTTGAGTTGATGGTTTCCATATTGTCCTATATCTGAGGATCTGCCCTTCCAAACCCTAACTCTAGCCTACCTTGCTGTTGATTTTCCCCATATACTGAATTTTCTGGGCAAATACTTTTCTAGGTCTGTAAATTAGGGTATTTTCCAGGTGGGTCTCCTCCAACACTGGGCATATAGTAACTCCATTTCCCTAGATTTGACAGGCACTGATTTCCAACTCTAGCGCTACCCCCTCTTTGGCCTCCTTTCCTTGTAATCCGACTTTTCCTTGGTGAATCGGGTACTTTGACTCTGTCATATATTTCATTGAGTCTGTCCATCGGTAGTAGATAGCCCCAATCCTATCCCTGGCCTCCATGCATTGGTCATGTTTCCCAAGGAAATGGATATCTTCACTTATTGCTAGTACCTCAACCCCAGATCTAATATTTACTTCATAGGTCACCTGTGTCCCACTTTGGATCAAGCCTCACACTTCCTAAACCCTCATCCAAAGCCTTGGTTCACCTAGTGACATCATCCATAGATTTAGGGTTTCCACTACCTTACACCTTACGTACCTCAAATCTATTTGATCTGATCTGGTGTCTAGGTTTGATCTTTCCTGTCGGGAGTAGATCTGGGTCTCCCCCTTTGTTGTCTTGGGCTGTAATGTCCCGATTTTTACCCCGTTACCTTAGATGTATATGATGTGTATATTGTAAATGATCATGGTGTGGAGTTAAAGGCCAAGGCCCCACCATTGATCGGTTCTGCTATGTCTTGGATTTAAATTTGTCACCGATGGTATATCGGGGCATGCGGCATATATTATGTTGGTCATCATGTAAATATGCATCTATAATTAAAATGAACACAACCAGCTACGGTCGCGGCAACTAAATCGAATGGGGCATGATTTTCCCAAGAATAAGTATGTGGGGGGGGGATTTGTCAAACCTTGAGCCAAAAGGGGGAAAAACTCATGTGTCATCTTCTTTTGTTTTATTCCAACTACCTCCATTTAATAATTTCTGCTGGCAGCTGGGGAAAATTTATGGCAGTTAATTGTTTTGGGAGTGGGGTGGCAGGACTGTCAGTCCATGCCTCCACGCACACTCCACCCAGCAGTTGACTTCGGAATGGCAAGGGGAAGCCTTCACGCACTCTTCACCCACGCAGATTTTTCTTCCTCTCTCCACGAGTTTCTGAACACCCACACACTGAAATTTCACGTCCTTGCCATTGTTGCTCATCTTCATGCAGGGAATTTGTTGTTGTTACTCACGCACATCAAATTTCGCGTCCTCTCAGCTGTTGTTGTTCACCCATGCACCCAGGAAGAGTTGTTCATTCCTCACAGGGTCTGATTGTTCCTCTCATGCACAGGAATTTTTGGGTTTTATCACGTCGTTCTTTCTCTGCGAAATCGTGGATGTTGGGGCTGTCGAAATTTGGTATTTCTCTCTTTCTCTGTGTGGTCCTTATGTTTTTTCTCAGTGGTTCTATTGCCCAGGACGAGCTGTATTTCTCCACATTTGTTGTAAGCTGTACTCCCTGATACATTTCGGCACTGTTATTTTCCCACGTTGTTGGCTGTGTTGCCGTGGTCTTCCTTACATCTTTGGGGCTATTGTAATTTCGTTTGAAGAGTCATTTTGGCCACGATAGGGCCAAGAATGACTCAGAATTCGTTTTCCCTGTCTAAGTTGTGACAGCTAAATCAATTGCCTGAGTGCAATGGTTGGTCTTCGGGCTGTGGGAGGAGCAGGGATGTTGGCTTATATTTGCTTGATAAACCTGGTGGCTGGAAACCACACAGACAGAGCTAGAGGGCTGGCCTTCTTCTCCATCACCCTTGAATAGCACTGGAAGGGAATGCAGGGCCTGAGGGACTGTGTAGCAGAGAAGGGACTGATTCCTTGTGTTGGGTGTGTTTGGGTGTCTTAGAGGCCAGGCTAGTTCTGGTGTAGGTGTTCTTGGCTCTGTAATGAGCTCACCAGCTTAGCAATTTGCCTTCCCCAGCTCCTTAATGGCCTGATAAACCCAACTGTGTTGGCTTGGCTGTGTTATTGTATATCCTTGGCTATGTGTAAGCCTGCTAGTTTCCTTATCCCTTGGAGAATCATGCCTAGCTCGGGGGTGGCAGCGCTGCTGAGATATTAAGGAGCACGCTGGCCTATGGTTGGGTGGAACGTTGCAGCGACGTAGCTGGTTGCGGATCGAGTTCATCATAAGATAAGTGATTTTATCCATTTTACTTCTGCAATCTTAATTTCTGTTAATGAAATTGATGAACATGTTAAATGAGTACAGGCATGTATGAATGTTGTTGTTTTTCGCTGTGTATGAGGATTAAATTGCATCTGTGCATGATAAACAATCTTGTGTGCATATTTTAGTTCAATTTTCGTTTAAGCATTCTGTATCAGCAAATTTTATACCTGTGCATGTTCATGGGGCTCTTAGCCTGGGTGGTTGAAGCTTGTAGTCGCGTCCTCTTTGCCGGCCGGAAGCATGGGGACGTGACAGCATGGTATCAAAGCTCTGGGTTGCAGCAATGGGCCTCTATGGGCCAAGAAGATGCAGTGACAGAAGGTAGAATTACCTTCTCTGTTCAGCAGAGCAGCAGCAAGTTTCAAAAATCGCCAAAGTGTTTGAACAGTGGTTCATCGGAGCACTAAGTGGAATTAACTTCCGCTGTGGTGAAAGGATTCGACGTTTGACGGCCCGCAGTTTCGACTGTGAAAAGGATTAGACCGCCGATGTAGTAATGGGTCCGATTTTCGACGAAAAGAAATTTTGAAAAATAGATTAAGTGTTGGAGCAGTCGGAAGGATTGGCGGAATTGACTTCCACTGTAGCGGAAGGTTTAACCTTTTCCCATCCGCCGTTGCGGACGGCGAAGTGATTCTGCATCCGACGTGAAGGACCGCCAACAGCCGACACAGTCGAAGAAAGACAATTTTTCAAAATTTGTCTAAGTGTTGGGAAATCGGAAGCGGGAATAATCTCCTGTCCGCTGTTGCGGAAGGATTCATGAAGTGAACTTCCGCCAGTCGGAAGGGAAAGTGGTCCGTCAGTCCGTCGTTGTGGAAGTGAAATCGCTAAAGCTCCTGACCAGAAAGGCCACCGACGCCCGAAGTTGAAAATTTCTCCAAGTAAGAGTGGACGTCGGAAGGATTCGGACTTTGGTGATCCGCCGTTGCGGAAGCCAAAGTCATTTGGCTTCCGATCCAAAAGTCAGCCGACGCCCGACGTTAAAATTATTCTTCGTAAGTGCCGATCGAGAGGAGTTAAGGTTTGGCGAGCTGCCGTTGCGGAAGCCAAAGTCATTTGGCTTCCGATGTTGAAATTCTGCTGACATTCGACGTTCAAGTTGTTCCAAGTGCCAAATCGGAAGAGAAAGTGTTCTGGGAGCCGATTTGGCGGAAGAAAGAATGGAAAGAGGAGCCAATTCTGCGGAAGGAAGAATGCTTCCAACTTTCGATGTTGCGGAAGAGAAAGCAGTTTCCAATCCACCGTTGCAGAAGCCAAAGACATCCGACTTCCGATGTGGAAAGGCATCCGACAGCCGATATGGAAAGGCATCCGATAGCCGATGTGGAAAGGCATCCGACAGCCGATTTCAACTGTTTTCAGATGGATTTTTCAGCTGTTTTTCAGGGGAATTTTCAGAGTTGAAAAAGAGAAATTGGCAGCGATCTAATGCGCCAGATTGCGCAAAAACAAATTTTTTGCAAAAAAAAATGAGGGCACTGCCCTCGACCCGCCCTGCACCACAAGGGGGCAAGCCCCCTTGACCCCCGTCGTCCCCTTCAGATAGTCATTCCTTGAGGAAGAAAATTCTATGTTGAGAAAATTTGTTATTTTATGATTATTCCAAGAGAAGGTAAGTAATGTTGATTGTATCAATGTATGCATCTAACATTTGTGTTATTAACACGTTTGCAAAATCATAAGTTTCCCTCAAGGGCAGTATTCCAGGTAGTGCAGTTTCATAAGTAAGGGGTGGTTCAGTATGAGAACCCATGATGGATATGATGCTCGGGATTCCTACGAGCGAGAAGAAGATGCCATGGGAGAAAATGTCCATAATAGGAATGATGATATTGAGTCTAATGGAAGGAGATTCCAAGAGACACCGTCAGATGTTGCAGCCACTATGAGAAGCTTAATTAAATCACAGGAAGAGAAGCATCATTTGAATGCTGCTATGTTGCAGAGCTTGACAGACTTGCAAAGAAAGATAAATTTCTGGACGAGGTACAACAAGACCAGAAGGCAGTAAGAGCAGTACTAGGAGAAGGAGAAGGACTTCTAGTGGATCATCTGATTCTGAAGAATCCAGCGGCGATTCCAGTTCTTCTTCTCATAAAAGAGAAATAAAGAGACACCATAGGGATCGCTCTCGAGATGAATTTAAGAAAGCAAAACCTCCTACGTTTGATGGTGAGGTAAAGACTGGACAAGAGGCTGAAGCTTGGCTTCTTGGTATAAAGAAGTACTTTCAAGTGCATAATTATTCAGGAAACATGAAGGCAAGAGTTGCCATATTCAATCTGAATGGAAGGGAATCCATTTGGTGGGAACACTTCAAGCAAGTGAAGAGGATCAGCGAAAGGAGACTGAAGTGGAAGTAGTTTAAGAAGTATTTTAAGCAGAAATACCTCTCTGACAGGTATTATGATGATAAGATTAAGGAGTTCCATGAGTTGAGATTAGGACAGCAAACCATGGAAGAGTATGCAAATAAGTTTTTGGAGCTGTTGAGGTATGTCCGGTACATCAGGGATGAAAAAGTGAAGGTCCAGCATTTTGTGAGTGGATTACCTCAATCTTACAAAGATCGAATTGAGTTTTACGAACCTAGAACTCTTGAAGAAGCAATAAGGAATTATTGTTATGAGCAAAGCAAAGGTAAGCCAGATTACCATAAGGCATGGAAGGACAAGAAGAAAGAGAAGTTTGACCAAAGAAAGAAAGGTTTCAAACCTTCTAGCTTCAGGAATCAACAGAAGCAGCCCTCCCAAGCTGCGAGTAAGCCGGTTGGAGCGACCGGAGAAAAGCCTAAAGATCCACAACAGAATAGAGGGCCACTTCAATGTTGGAAATGTGGAGGACCCCACATGTGCAGAAATTGTCCACTCAAGAATGAAAAAGCCCAAATTTGGAATGTGAAAAGCCCAAAGAAGAGTTTTATCCTTTCCTCTCCGAGCAACAAACTGACCATTCAATATCCTATGATTTTGGTTGTCAATTCATCCCCTAGTAAAACATACCTCTATTTTACTTTTCATATTCACAAAACCACTCCCTACAAGGTGTCATATAAAATGAAGCACCTTATTCAATCAACCATACATCAATATATGCATGTGTAACTATAAATATCAAGTAAACATCATCTCCTTCTCATAGGGTTTCATTGATGTAGAAGGGGCATAATGAAACCCCTTACCTTTATCATTACTCTTAAATATACATTTTTTATTATAATTCCCAACTTTACCACATTTCCAACATTTAGTTACAAATTGTCATGGAGATTTTGGTTCACATATAGATGTATATATACCCCCAAAAGACCTATTTTTCATTTTTTGGGGAATTAACTCTCACAAATCAGACATCCCTTGTCACACCCTCCATGTATTTTCCCCTAATTTTCCTCTAATATCAAGGATTCAACTAAATACTCAAACTTTAACATGGACTAAGAGGTGCTACAAATCACTACAACCATAATATCCCATGAGTCTAGCAAAAAACATAGCAAGGTAATGCACTTATCTTCTTCCTCCATCTTAATATCAACATAGGTCAATTGAATTGCAATAGTATTAAGGGCATTTAAATGATCTTCCACGATGTCACCATCTTCCATCCAATATGAAATTATTTTTTCGAATAAATAATTTGTGTACTAGGGACTTTGACTGATACAAATTCCCTAACTTATACCACAACTTCTATGTACTCTCTTCTCCAATGACATTCAAAAATAATGAATTTGAGAGCTAGAGTTGAATCATGCTTTTGGATTTTCTCTCCATCGTTTCCTAGTCTTATTTTGACATACTAGTGGGGTTTGTACTTGAATCCACAACAATCCATTAATCTCTTTCTATGGAAAGATATTCCATCTTCAACTTCCATAACTCGAAGCTCTAGTTGTTGAAATCCTTGATTTCTAATATTGAATTGCTCATGATTTTCCTTGCATAATATTAACTTCCCAAAGCTTCCACTCCAACACATGCTTATTGTAGACCTAAGATACTCTTTCTCTTCAGAGGATGAGCTAAAACCTAACAACAAAGATGTCCCCCTTAAGCCAAAAACTTCGTTCTGATACCAAATGAAGAGTTTTGATAACTTGTGTAAGAAAATCAATACAAAACATGATCGAAAACACACAAATTAACAGTGGCTCACAATAGATTACACTGAGATTTGACCTAGAAACCCAAAACCAAGGAAACCAACATTCCTAAGAGTTTCTTCACTCTTTATCTCATTGTATTATCTTTTGAGTTTATAATACAATACTATATAATCCAAACCCTAACCCATTAATACAAATTAGATAGCAACTTCAATTCCTTGACCATAATTAGTTTACAATCAATCACAAAACCATGGGTTGAAAACAACTCAAAACATACCAAACATTTTTATTTTGAGGGTGATATTCCCTGGGATCCCCCTTCCTCTGGGAACCTACAAAGTGTATAACAGATGTCCAACAAATTGAACATGCTTGTTTTTGTAAATAGATAGTTCCTTATTTTATCTACGAAGGTTATATTTAGAGGGTTTTTTCCTCTTTATAGCGCCATGCGTGGGCCTTTTCAAGGAACGAGAGTCTCCTTCAAACAGAAGTTGTTGAACTTCAAACCATCCTCTTGGTCCTTTTGAAACAACAAGTATATTTAAATGCTTATCTTAAATCTTAATCCATGCTTGTTTAGGAAGAATGATGATCATTTTCTTAGTATTAGGTTGATTTAAAATTTTAACAATGCTCAGACAAAGCTTATTAAGCATTGGGATTGGATATATAAGGTTTGGGATTCTTTCTTAAAAGGAATTGTGGTGATACGGGAATTCATTTCTATAATTTAAATATTATATATACAACTAATTTAATGTTTGTGATGGGACTTGGTTGAGTGGCAAGGTTGGATTCACAACCCAACTTCAACCCTTACATTAAAACTCTTAGTTTGGTTCCTATTTAGGTTAGAATTCCTATCCTATGAATAGAATACCATTCCATCTCCCTTGTTTCCATAAAGAATTCTCTCAATATGTTTCTTGCTTTGGTATTTGAGTAATTGGATGTTTTTACTTTTATTTATGCTCAAATCTATCTTAAGGTTGGCCTCGGGAAGGGCCTCCTTAGTGAGATTATTCTCGAATGCAGTAGACACTACTTGAATCAAATCTTGGACTAGAAATGTTGCATCACTTTTCATTGTAGGGATTGATTTGATCATTGTCACTTGGTTTTCTATTCCAAAGGATAATTCCTAAAATTTCTCTCATACATTGAAGCATAAATCCACCAAAACCACTTGGTGAGGGATCTATCCTAGAACACCATTGGCTAAATGCAAATCTAGGAAATGCTTTTGAAAAATATTTTGAGTATGGATTTGATATTGTCCCTATTTCTCACCATATATAATAAAAATTTTAGAAGATGTGAAGGAATGAAAATCTACGATTGATAGCCCCTCTTCCCTATGGAATCAAGAATCCCATGAAGATAAATGTGTTCCCTCAAATGAGGGACATGATAATATAAGATAAGATTATTTTATTGATGTCCGACAAGCGACTATAAATAGGTCAAAGGGAATATTAGGCACCTCCAAAACATAACCTAGTGGGAGTGCAAGTGAAAATCCCAAATAAAAAGCATATCTAACCTTTGAGGTCAAAGACCTATAGTCTACAATCTATCATAAAGGAAAACAAAAGAATATATAAAGCTAAGAGTTATAGAGCAGAGAGAGTATCCATTGGATGTTCGTCAAGTATGCACTCAAACCCTAGAGGACCCATCTTGTTGAAGTGTAGGAGGAGGATCTACTAGCCTTGTCCACTCAAATGAGGGTTGGACAATATTCAAGAATAAATAACTCTTGTTTTTTCAAATTATTTTTACTAAATTGCTTGGGAAATATTCCTCTCCATACAATGAGGTAGTTAGCTTATCCATGGAAATATAAAGTGTAAGGAGTTAGTTGAGTTGGATCAATAATCATATGGCTTTGTGAAAGTTAAGGAATATAGATGGGTAAATCATACTAGTGCATGATATCTTTATTACAACTATTGGCTTCAATCTTTAACTTAGTCTCCTTACAAGTATAGTTGGGATGCTAGTATTATAAATTATTTCACCACTTTTTAAGAAAAACTTGGTTTTCTTCATGTTTTTAAAAAGGTAGGAAAGTTAAGGAATATAGATGGGTAAATATTATTAGCGCCTAATATATTTATTACAACTATTGGCTTCAATATTTATCTTATTCTCTTCACTAGTACAGTTGGGATGTTGATATTATAAATTATTTCACCACTTTTGAATAAAAACTTAGTTTTCTTCTTGTTTTTAGAATGGTATTTATATAACAACGATATGTACATTAGTATTTTAGAAGAGAAGGGTTGTTGGGGTAACCACAATATACATTATTTTTTAGGGTTATAAATTCCAAATATCTATCCTTAAAAAGTTTTCAACTATCAAATTTATCAATGTATTAGTGTATGAAAAGAACTTTAGAATTGTTAAAAATGATATTGACATTAAAATGAGATTGAGAGACAAAATGAAGGACAAATATAAAAAGAGAAAATAATCATCAAGATACTACAAAAACCATACCTATCACAACAAGGGAGTAAACAACGATGTAATTGGATCTAGTACAGATGTGTGGAGAGGGAGTACACTGTATTAATCAAGTGGAAAGTTGAGTTAATAAACCACATTAATCCCAATTTTCTGAAGTTCAATACTAAATTTCAAAGTTAGATTAACATAAAATCCACCTAGATATCCCATAAGAAAGGTCAAAGTGTATGAGCTTCATTAAAGATTATATTGTTTATTTATTCCAATTTAAAAGTAATCCCTATATCTGACAATATCTCATGAATATTAGAAGAATACACCAAGGAATATTATCCCTAATATCGTAGCTTTCCAAGCTATGGATATAGAGAAGTATGGACACAAAAGTACTCAACCCATTCTTGGGTGATTTATCAAAGGGAAAAATTAGGAAATGTGCTTAAAATACTATGGATGACCACAAAAAGGATATTTAGGGTTAGTAATCCCTAGGTGACTGAGGCAATGCTCAATATCCATGTTAGTTAAACTAGATAGTAAACAATAAAATATTTTTTGGATTCCATTAGAGATTTCCTAACATTCCTTATAATGAACATCTAGTCAATATATGTAGATTCAAGTCTCAATAATTTATTAAGATGAGCATCTAAGCTAATGTGATTGTAATTCAGTGGCGAAGACAATGGCAAGTTAGGCCACCAACCAAGGTTCAATTTCCTCAAATTCATGAATAAGAAGTTAGGTCCATGTGCAAGCGTTGGGTGATTTAAAAAACAATGTACCTCGCGTCACAACAACTTAACCAAATAAAAATGCATTTGTTTAGTGTTGTCCATTAAAGGGTGATTTCACATATACAAGTGGACAAATTTTGTAGTCAAACTCTTTGGGCTAGTTGTAGTGCTTATATTGAATTTAAAGGAAACACTTTAAATAAAAACAAGAAAATCCAATATTGGCTTCCATAAAAGGAAATGATAGGAATATGAGTTGACTTGTATTTATAGGAATGGACTCATAATTGAGTAGTATAGAATCTACATTAGGATTTTAACTGTGTCTATGGTCCAAAAAAATCTCATTTAGGTTGTTAATTTTCTTCATTAAAATGGATGATTGTTAAATGCCCATTAAAGGAGAGATGGCCTTAACAGTCATTGTATTCCATATCAATAATGGTTTCATAGATTTCCAATCTCTCCAAATGCTTAGGAATACAAAGATACTTTTAATTTTAACTTTCGTTAGGGTTAGAGTGAGAATTGAATGCCCATGATTAGGTAACTTTTACTTCCAAATGGGACTCCTCTAAAAGATTTGCTTTATAATAACACCTTTAAGGCCTTCTAACCATCAAGGGTTTTAATTATCCATTTATCACATCTACCCTGTCATGAGCATGAGTATTAATACTATATATACCACCATAATCACTTTAGGTACACCACAAACTCTAATTAATTCTTTGGAGACCTTTTGGACTTTGATGTCATCCCAGAGAAATTGCTTGAGATTCCAACTTTCCAACTTCAAGTAGGCACTTCTAGAGGGAATCAAACAAGCAGAATAAAAAAATATGAGTGGATGTTATGATTTGATGCAATTTCAAAAGTAATTCATACGATTTATGGGATTGGTGATCCATTTTTTAATTTTATTTTCCACCCTTTGGATCACCATATCCCAAAGTTCCTTTGGTGAAATCTTGAGGATGAAACAAATACCTAGGAACTTAAATATTTATCCTAGTTAAATATATATTCACCCTTTATCTTGGAGTAAGTTTGGAGAATCAATAATTATTTGCAGAATTGTATCTCATGTATTGAATATTCAAACTTGAGGACTTGAAAAACATATCCAAACAATCCATAATGTCTTTGTATGTTCTCATTCCTCTAACATGTCAAGGAACGTTAGGATATTCAGCATTAGGATTTTCTTAATACCAACTTGGCCTAGTGTACTATAGTAAATTGTTGTTTTAGTGTGATGTTGTAGTTATATTATTTGAGGATTACCATCCTATATTCTTGTGCATAGGTTCTAGGACAATTCTCTTATTCTTGGCATTCACAGTAATTTATTTTATTCTTTTTAACCATTCGGTACATGAGATATTCTTAAAGATCATGGAGGTTCACTTGTCTATATGATGAATATTAGAACTCGATGTAACCTCTATTTTATTTAGTATTATACAACTTTTTCCCTCTTTATTTTCTTCAGTATAATACAATGTCTTCCCTCTTCGATGATTTCACCATGTAAATCTTAGTGTCATTATCTTTCATTAATGTGAGTTGTTTCTTTGTGATTTTCATTCCTATGAGTAGTCCACCTGTTATTTCTTAATATGGCATCAAAGTGATTGTGAATCGAAGTCCATTTTAGTTTGAAATTTAGGTAGCTTGCAACAACGACGAAGTGTTTTGTGCTCATTTTGAATTTTTATTTGTTGTTTTACCATCAATATTGGTATATTTCTTGAGCATGTGAATAGCCTTTAGTTCTTTCTTTCGGTTCTGAAATCAAACCCAAAAATATCTTGTTATCATCTATTAAAGATCCCTTTTTGGAAAAAATATGTGGATCGTCGAGGAAATATGACATATCCATTGTGTATGGAACATTTGTTTAAGAAAATTATTCCTTCCATTTCACTAATAAAGCCCTTCATATGATCAATATCTAAAGATTCCCTTTGATTTATTGGTGGTTTCATCTTTCAAATGGTATTGAAACTTTAGTTTATAAATTTATTTATGTCATATTTCTTATCTTTATGAACAAGTATTCCGTGTATTTCTAGTGCTTCTTGTGTAGCTTTATGAAAAGTTTCTTTGTGTTCAAGGATGATGTTTCGGCTTTTATCAATTATGGGGATTTATATTTCAAGAGACCATGATTTTGTATGAGTGTGGGAGGTTGATCCCTTCCCTATTTTATATAATTGGCCATGTTTGGGACTTGTTTCATGGCCCAATCCATCTTGATGCATGTCCTTTGTTTCATAGTCCTATCCATATTCATTTTTTTATTGTCCCTCTTGTAGCTAGATATGATTTCTTTGATAGACACGTCACTCTTTATTAGAAGCAATACCTTGGTTAAGGAATTGCATAACCCTTAATAGCTTATGGTGACTAATGACCAACTATTTCAATGGGGCACTTGTCCCCTTTCTACGAGACCACCACTAACAATTTTGTAATGGAAACCCATACACAAACACCACCTTGACTAGAGACCTGTGTCACATCAACATGATACTATCATAAGGCCTCCCACCCATGGACCATACTATTATGTTCATAATGAAATAAACCTTAGTATATAATAGATACCGCCCCGCGCTGCCACCCCCCCCCCCAAACTTAACTTCATAACTTCCAAAATTAATTCACACAAGTATAAACACGAGAATATAGGGGAGGCAGGAGTGGGAGGGATAATCTTTGATCCTGGTGGAAAAATAGTAAAAACCTTTGCCTGGGGACTTGGAATAGAAACGAATAATGAATCTGAATAGTTGATGCTCTACCTCTGCTTAGAATTAATCGATCGAGAAACCAAACCAAAGTTATTAGTATTTGGCGACTTTATACAATTCATCCAAAAGATGCGATCTAGATATAATAAAGGCTCCATCATATGCAAATAAAATTACAATAGAATTCTCCTCTTAAATATATCCCCTCAAGCGTCATTTTTTCACATACTTGAGGAGAATAATCGATCAGCTAACAACCTAGCCAACATAGGTGCAAGAATCCCCCAAGGTGAAATTGTTTACAATGGACAAAAAAGGTGTTTCAAATATGTTCTCTAAACCACTCCCGGTGGAGGGTTGTGCACCCCCCTCCTTGAAATTGCAAGGCATGCATTTTCATTACAATATGACTCGTGGTGACATGCCCGCCAAGTGGTCAACATTAACTTGCCTCCCTCCTTTCCTGTACCATCAGGATCAGAAGCGATAGTTTAAAAAAGCGACATGGATGGAATTGTTAAGTATGAAGAAAATCCCTAAATCCATTACTCGCATTCTAGCTTGAACAAAGATGAAGTGGTCGCACATATTCAGTGTTTTATTGCAGGTATTTCTCTCAGTTCTAGTTCAGGATCCTCGCTTCCAATGACAAAGAAGGACATGGACAAATGGTTTTCCAATCTCAAATCTAGCCAAGACAACATTAAGCGCCACCTATGCAGAATGTCAAACATTGGTGTGGTGGGTATTAAGGATAATAGAGAAATGGATTTCGATGTCAGGTGTATGTCAAACCAAATTGGCTGTCATGACTCTTGCATAGACGACCACGACCGGGATCTAAAATAATTGATGGGGAATATCGACATCATCAAAGAAGAGGTGTTGAAGCTTGCAAATATGAACTAGTGCAGTAATTGTTAGGAATCTCCAGGTGATGAGGTCTGCCCCATGGAGGAAGTTTCCATTACTCAACTTATAGGGCAGTTAGTCAAGAAAATGTAACCATTCCAACACTCTTTAAATGTTTTTTTGCATCTTTTTGAACCAACATTTCATCCGAATATACTCTTCTTATGTTATGGTAAATAGTAATAAATATGTCAGCAATTCCAGAAGAAAGCCTCTTTCTTTAGATTTTTTTGTAAAACTTTCTACTCATGCCTCTTTGGATATCAGGATTCCTCCATTTTTGTAATGTATGGATGTGCACAACCTTTTTCTCAGTATACTTTTTTCATGTTTCGATTAAAAAAAAATATAAACACAAGAATATAAAGATAGCCCTCATAAGTTAGGGTAACACAGTCAAATACTCATTATGGAAGGAATCACTCCATGGACCATGCTTGCTAAAATGAAATAACATCCAACGTATCTCAGTACAATGACACTCATGTGTATTTATACTTTGTCATAAGTATTATTAGGGTTCTATTCTAAATACCCCTCATTATTATATTATTTCCTTAAAGGATACATTACAATAATTATCCACTTGGGTACCTCCATAGGCACCTCGTATTATCCTCCTTAGGTACATTAAACTCCATCCCCCTTCACATGTTTCATCCTCAAAACTGTTAGTTTTTCAACATTTAAGCTAGCATTATGTTAGGATCTTTTCACTGAGAGAATAACAAGCACAGCAATAACATAAGCACATCACAAGAGACAAGAGACACAAAGAGTTTTGATCGGGGAAGCCATAAATGGAGAAAACCCCACAACTTCCTCTAAGATAGAATCACCACAATGTAAAACCCCAAAACAGAAAGATGCACTCCAATGGCAGTAGTCTTCTTGTCCCAGTATATTTCCTTCTCCACTAGTGTGCCACACTTGAGAGAGCAAGTGATGTATTTTTCACAAGTGATAAATAGAGAGACTCTCACTCTCTATTTATATTCATCCGTTCACTTGAATTGCATGTTCACACGTAGGCTCAACCTAACAATTACTACTCAAGCCTACACCTTAATTAGTGTATAATAACTCAAGTGCCCCGAAACTGTGGGGACTTACCTAATGACTTGATATGACTTATTTACATTATTAATCTTCCCGATCGGAACATCGGGGCATGATCACATGACTCAAATACATAATAGAAATATCCTGGAATAAACATCGGGTTACAATACATAAGATACATAGAAGAATACATTCCAAAGTTACATATACATCAACACTCCCTCTTAACTAGGAAGGTATTCTTTCGACACAATTTTCAGCACTGGTCTTCTTCTCTGCATCAACTGGATCATCTTTGTCTTCAAGTCATCTTCATCTTCAAGTCATCTTGATCTGGATCATCTCTCGATCTGGATCGTCACTGCTGGATCTGGATCATCACTCGATCTGGATCTCATAGAACATCATCACTGGATCTGGATCATCACTCGATCTGGATCATCATCACTGGACTGGATCTAGATCATCACTCGATCTAGATCATCACTGCTGGATCTGGATCATCACTCGATCTGGATCTCTCAGAGTCATCATAACTGGATCTGAATCATAGCTCGATCTGGATCTCCTCTGGTCATCATCATGTGTGTACTATCTCGTCATAGGAAGTTCTACAGAGCCAGCCCTTTTTCATGCTGGTTGTAGGCCTAGCTCACAGGTAGGTCTTCGTCCAGCACTTACATCTGACCTGCTCGTCAGAAAGGCACGCCCAGCACTCATATCTGATCATGTAGTAAACTACAATCCCATCAGAAAGGCCCAGCACTCACATTCACTAGCATGATAGGACATCACATCACTAACATCTGTGAAATGGCTATGCACTTATATCTGACCTACTTGTCAGAATGGCACATTCACCTAGGCCGAAACACATCCTACCACAATGATGAATGAATTTCACCCAGGCCAAAGCCCCTCCTACCACAATGATGAAATATTTTACATATTCACCCAGGACGGAACACATCCTACCACAATGATGAACGACTCTCACCCAGGTCGGAGCCCCTCCTACCACAATGATGAGAGATTTGTGCACTCACATCTGACCTGGTAGGAACTGAATCCTACACCCTCGTCAGAATGGCCCCCAATCCCTGACTGAGCTACCTGGTAACGGACCAGGCGCCTACACTCTCCCGGAGAGTGGCAGTAGCCCTTACATCTATCCTACTCAACAGAATGACCAGCACTCACATCTGACATGGAAGGAACTAAATCCTTTAGCCATGAACAAAATGGCTCAGCCCTTACATCCGACCTGCTCGTCAGAATGGCTCTCTCAGTCCCTGACTGAGTGTTCCTGGTAACTGACCAGGTGCCTCCATTCCCAGAATGGCAGTCAGCACTCATATCTGACATGGAAGGAACCAAATCCTCTCACCATGATAGAATGGCTCAGCCCTTACATCTGACCTGCTCGTCAGAATGGCTTTGGATCTCTAGCACTCATATCTGACATGGAAGGAACTAATCCCCTCACCATGACAGAATGGCTCAGCCATTATATCTGACCATGGAAGGAACCAGTCCTCTCACCATGTCAGAATGGATATGGGTCTCATCACTTTCTCTTGGAAGGAACCTCGATCTAGAGAACACCAAGTCTCTCTCTGAAGTACTCGAACTTCAGCCTAGCCAATGGCTTCGTCAATACATCAGCTATCTATTCCTCCGTCGCAACATACAGGAGCTTCACTGCTCCTCTCTGCACCATATTCCTGATATAGTGATACTTGATCTCGATATGCTTCGACTTGTCACGGAACACTAGATTCTCTGACAACTTCACGCAACTCTGGTTGTCACAATGTATACAAGTAGCATCCAACTGGAGATCAAATATATCAGACAGTAGCTTCCGCAGCCATACTGCCTCACAACTAGCTGAACAAGCTGTGACATACTCTGCTTCAGCTATACTTAGTGCCACACAGGATTGCTTCCTGCTAAACCAAGAGATCACACCTGATCCCATACTAAAGCAACATCCTGAAGTACTCTTCCTATCGATGGCACTACCTACCCAATCTGAATCAACATAACCCTCTACGTTAATCTTTTGATTCGCATCGTACTTGAGCCCATAATCAACTGTACCCTTCAGGTACCTCAAAATATGCTTTGCAGCCATCAAGTGAACACTTCTCGGATCTATCAGGTACTGGCTCAAGGTGTTCACAGCAAAGCAAATATCTGGTCTCGTGTTCGTCAGGTACATCAATGACCCAATCATCTGATGATACATCATAGCATCAACCGTCTCTGATGAAGCATCACTCAATATCTTCAGGTTCGATGCCATAGGTGTAGCCAAATCCTTTCAATCCATCATCCCAAATCTCTTTAGGATCTCTACTGCATACTTCCCTTGTCCAAGGAAGATCCCATCTGCACTCTGCCACACCTCCATGTCTAGAACAATAGTGCATCGACACATAACAGGAGCATCATTGGTCTTCTGTCTTCAACCTTAAATAAAAGGTTGGAATCCACTTTACTCTCAGTAAAGCCTAAAGTCATCAGTAATCTGCCCATCCTATCGTACCATGTCGAACCTTAGATCTTATGTAGTCACTCCCTCTGAAGCGAAGCATCATACTCCCTCTGTCTTCTGTGCTCTATGCACAGAAAACATTCTGTACCAGAGTGACAAGTAGCTTCCTATGTTACTAATATTCTATGTGACCATCTAGTGTATAGACTTGCATCTTCAACCTTGTAGCAAAGGTTAAGATCTTCATCAATCTCATCATGTATGTGTTTCAACTCTTACTGGCTGCAAATGTCTCTTCATAGTCTAGGCCTTCCTTTCATGAGAAGCCTCATGCTACAAATCTTGCTTTGTATCCCACGATGTTTCCATCTACTGCATGGTGGAACTATGAATTTCTCTTCAAGTCTCGATACTGCGCCCTAACATCATTCTTCTTGAACTGGTCTTCCCTTTCTTCTTGGTGGCTGGAAGGTTCTGCATCAATGATGTCACTGCACTCATCATATTATTCTTCATTTTGAAAAATCGTCACTTGCTCTTCGGAACAAGTCTTCATTCTTCTTTGCTTGTAGGTGATTATGTATGCGGTCTATCCTACAAGTCAAATGCAATTGTATGGTTAGAAATATTTCATAAGGAATATTTATACTGGAAAACACTTATGCATAAATATATGATCATGCAACTACTTTAGCCAATACAACATTCATCCATATCTCACTGAAACTTTCTAGATGCCTTCCATCTCTACCAGGACAACATTGAGATTGTGCACTAATCCAATATGTCAGCAAAGAGGTTTCATTCTAGATAAGTAGCAATGGAGAATTTGTATAGCACCATGAGATACTTACCCATCACATGCATATTAGTAGTATACTGTCATTAATGCAAACATCCTATCATGCATAATACAATAACTAAATATAAACAAATGCATACAAAACAATATCATGAAATGACAATTGAATACTTATCTTTATTTGTTTCGTGGGTATACTCCTTGAGCCTTCAGCTTCATCGTCTTCTTCATTCATGATAGCATCATTTCTTATCCAAGTGCTAGGATGGATAAGAAGTTATTCAAGAGTTGAGTTCTTCATATTCCTCATTGCTTGAGGGATCTTCTTTGGATGGTACGAGCTTGATCTTCAATTGCTCTCATCTTCTCTTCTCTTCTTATGAGTTGAGCTTCTTCTTCTTCTTCTCGGAGTGTACTGAAAGTAATCACTTCCTTCTAGAACACATTCCTTGAATGAATGAATTCCACGATCCTGGGAGGCTATTCAAGGTGGCTATCACCACTTCTGCATTATTCACTTCTTCTTTTACTGCTTCAAGTTGTTCTTGATTTGAAAGACTCTTACGACTGCATGGTCTCTGTATTCTGGATCTTCACATTCTTCAACTGGTTTCTTTAGGTCATATTCTGATTTTTGTTCTTCCCTTCAAATAGCTTGAAATTCTGGAAGACCTTCAACAGCTTTGCTTGCAATAGGTAGTGCTCTGTAATGCACATGTGCAAGCCTTCTATGCCAAAGCTCGTTTGGCTCTACTATGTCATGGATCAATGCTTGTTCTGGATGGCCCTTCAATTTGTACAAGCCTCCTTCTTATTCTCCAATCACTACCGCATCATCGATAGTCTTTCCTTTTGGCCACATGATGACTTGACCATCTATGAATGCAACCCGCATTCCTTTTGCATCAATGCTGAAATGGAGAGAAGGTTCTTCTTGAGTCCTGGAACAAACAATACTTCTTTCATTGTTAGAGACTTACCAGAGTCTAGCTTGTATGAAGATTCCCCAATACCTTTTATTGGATATTGGTAGTCATCTCCTAGTTTCACCTTGTGAGGTGATTCATGTTCTGACAATCTTACAAAGGATTCCTTGAATCCCGTCATATGTTTGGAAGCCCCACTGTCTATAAGCCAATCATCACATCCATGAGTAATGTTACCTGTGAGAGCTGATATCAGAACATATTCATCCTCGCTTGAAGAATATTCACTTTGATATCTAGATCTCTTTCTGGATGGTTCATCATCCTCTGCAGTATGAGCATGATATCTTCTTTGGCCTTGACCAAGTTCTTCTTGTGAAAGGCTTCTAACCTCGTCTCCCTCTGAAACTGGAACCTCTATACTCATGTAGGTGTCCAATCCATTTTCTTCAGAGAGATCAAATACTTCCAGGCTTGGAAGTTGTCAACTTCCCCAAGCTTGTCACCAAGCTGATGTGATATATCATATTGAAATGAGAACCTCAAATGGAAATAGCAAAGGAATAGATCTTACAGATTTGAGGTGTCCGTCCTTGTCCCAGAGTTCGTTGATCTAGGGTTTGTCACAGAAACCCTAATTTTCAAAACTTGGAATCTTTCAGATCTGATTGGACAAACATATAGGTCTCTTCAAATGGAGCTGTACAATGTACTCCTTTTCTGAAAATAGTGGAGGGAAGCTCCCAGAACAGGAAGCCCTAATTTTCCAATTTCTTCTGCAAAAATGCCTGTTATTGTTTCTATGATATATCCAAACTTTCTACTCCTCTATGTCTGAAATTTCTTACTAACATAACCTCGCATGTCCCTGATCCAACACCGCAGGTTTCATCAGAATTTGTTTGACCATTTGGGATTTATGATCCTTTTCCCAAGGTGAATTGTTACAGGACTGTTCAGAACAGCGAAGTTGTACGGTGTGCCACGTGTCACTGGTTCATCTTCTGAGTCTTATTTTTGGACCACCGAAAGCACAGTCCGTGCCCTTTCTGGAACATCTTTAGGAATTCCATTTGGATCTCTGTAGCCCAAGATATTGCAGATCTCCCCAGATGTCCTGTTTAGGGATGAATTTTGGAAGAGGTTGGAACCCTAACTTGAAGAGATCATATCTCCTGTGATACAGTGAATATGAGTCTGATTTTTGGATACAAGATTCATAATTACTTTATCTTCAGACCCTACAATTTTCAGCTACTGAAACTTTGCCAATCTCTGAATACAGTGACTGTACCAAAACGTAGCAGTTTTAGTATTTAGGGTTTCTCTAGCTCGGGGTCAAACTAGGGTTTGACTTTCCCGAAGATTTACCCAACCAAATTTATTGATATAGGTCTCTAAAATTCGGTTTTGATGAGGAGAACAATCCTATTCAGGTCTCACTCAAAAATTCCTCTTCTGTATAAAGCCCTAATTTCCGCATCGAAGACTGAAAATGCTCCGAATCAAATTTCGCTTCGACAGAAAGATGCACCCTTTAATGGAGAATCATCCTAGCATACTTTTACTGAAAATTTGTGGAGGAAGGTCCACAAACTAAGAATCCCTAGTTCCCGCAGCTGCACAGTGTCTTCTTCTCAGGTTAGCTCTGATACCATGTTAGTTTTTCAACATTTAAGCTAGCATTATGTTAGGATCTTTTCACTGAGAGAATAACAAGCACAGCAATAACATAAGCACATCACAAGAGACAATATACACAAAGAGTTTTGATCAGGGAAACCATAAATGGAGAAAACCCCGCAACTTCCTCTAAGATAGAATCACCACAAGATGTAAAACCCCAAAACAGAAAGATGCACTCCAACAACAGTAGTCTTCTTGTCCCAGTATATTTCCTTCTCCACTAGTGCGCCACTCTTGAGAGAGCAAGTGATGTATTTTTCACAAGTGATAAATAGAGAGACTCTCACTCTCTATTTATATTCATCCGTTCACTTGAATTGCATGTTCACACGTAGGCTCAACCTAACAATTACTACTCGAGCCTACACCTTAATTAGTGTATAATAACTCAAGTGCCCCGAAACTGTGGGGACTTACCTAATGACTTGATATGACTTATTTACATTATTAATCTTTCCAATCGGAACATCGGGGCATGATCACATGACTCAAATACATAATAGAAATATCCTAGAATAAACATCGGGTTACAATACATAAGATACATAGAAGAATACATTCTGAAGTTACATATACATCAACAAAAACATGGGAGGAATCCATATAATATGATCTACTGAGCAATTCACCCAGTTGGTACCAAATACAATCATCCATCAATCCTAGTGAAATGTGCACATGGATCCATTTATTTCCTTACCACCTGGATTCTAGTTGCTCATTTGGTTCCATGGTATCCTTGCGCCACTTTGATATCTCTATAGATTTCTTTTATTCCTCCATATACCTCCCCATATTGTACTTTTATGATCCCATGTTGCTTCATAGTAAGCTTCTTGACCCTCATGACCTTGACGACTATTATTTGTTCGGATGGTGTGGGTGGTGATATACAACCTTAGCTATTGGTTCTTTGGTCTTTGACTCTTCAATTTGTGGCTCTTTTGAGTCATGCAACTACTTAGATTCTTATTGTTTTTTATTCTCTTCTTGGGAATTTTCTTCGTGTACTACTCTAGGCTATTCTTCCTATTCAGCCCCAAATTATTCATTTTATGTTTTATTAGGTATTGTAATTAATTACCCTATAAATAATTCTTCGTGTGCCCCCTTGGGTCATTCTTGTTTAGTAAGAGAAATCTCATGTAGACTGATTTTATTTTCCTTGTATTAAAGATTCATAAACTTATTTTTCCCATAAATATTAATGTACCAAATGAATCCATCCAAGGATGTCCAAGAATAATATCCACACCATCGATATCAATAGTATTGAATTTATAATTCAAAACATATTTATCCATAATAACCCTCAAATATTTTAAAAAAATGAACATTCTCACCCTCAAGCTTTGTTATTTGAATATCCTTTGATGGGACCTACAATCTTTATCCAAGTGAACATCCATGAAGTTATGCTTGCTGCTATAATTTATAGAAACAATGACCTCCTGTTGTTGAAAAAATCCAAGAACCTATAATTGGAAGTTGTTACATAAAAATAAGCCCCTAGTTTTCTTTATATTTGTCTTAGTTCCTTGATACCATTTATCTAAATATATTTTTTCATATTCTTCAATTGGAAGTTTGAATATTTTGACCAACAAAATGACTCACCCCATTTAGTTACTTCATCCCTTAGTCAAGGCACATTTGTGTTTCCAACACCCTCGATATTTTACTTCATACTCTTATATATTATTCAATAATAATACCATCATATTTCCCTATAAAATTCATCTTCCTTGTAAAATACAAAAATTAAACTAGGTTTTTATAGAAAATCATTTAATTTTCAATGAAGCTCCTTTTGTAACTAGGGTTTTGAGGTGACAAAGTTGAAATGATCATAACTCCCTCCATATTGCTTGAAATCTCTATTATGACCACATTTATGTTAATTGTGATGACATGGTAATTATACATCTATTGGCATTGGTTTGATAGAAATTTGTGCACTTTATCAAAATATATCTACTTTGCGATCCTACAATTATCACTAGGGAATTCTAAAATAATTGATTTTAAATCATCGATAATTTCACTTATTGGACTCCTGGAATAAATACCATACCAATTGTAACATGTTTTGTATGGGATTACCATAATCAATCACGTTGTTGGAAGAATATTGGAGCATTGGAGGAAGCCATGACATAAAATACATCAAACTTAATCCTCCTCTTCTCATATTTAAGAGCTCAAGCCCTCCCTTTATGTATGCAAATTTAATTTACAAACTTCTATGTACATGATTGGGATTTATATTTGAGGGTCTCTCATCACTTGGCTTAGAAAAATACCATATTTTATGACCTTTATGATTGTAACACCAAGCATATTTATGTTGGTGATAATATGTACTTAGGAGTTCAATTGTTTGGTTAAATAGTGGTGTTTTTAGCCATGTAATTTGTAATATTGATCTCATATCTACTAGATAGATCGTTAAAAATCTAATAAAACTTTTCATTCCAAACTATTGTGATTAATATCTACATGATCCTTAACATGCAATAGCTTCATTTAGTGTCGAGAGACGATAGTTTTTATAGACTATACACAATTATCAATTATAGGCCATATTCAATTTCTTATGTTTTTGTTGATCATATTGATGATTTGAATTGACTCTAACATGAGTAGTTTGGACACTTCAAATATCATTGACTTCAAAAAATATGTAAGGAAAAATCAATGCATGCAATTCCTGCCATTTCATTCTAGTATGGTGTTTGTTTAGGTTGTGTTCTCAAACAACACCGTTGGTTAGTTTTGAAAAAGATGCCTATTGGTGTGCATCAACACCTTTTGAGATTGTTCATGGTTAACTATATATTCCTTTTTCCTTTACTTCTATTTCTGGTCACAAGCATTTTCTACTCTTTATTAATGATTTTTCCGAGTGCACTCGGGTTTAATTTTTTACTCACAAAAGGAGAAGTTTTAAATAAGGTTTTTGGATTTTAAGGCATTTGTTAACAAACAATATGGTCATCACATTCAAATACTTAGATAAATTAATTGCCAAGGATATGTTCTAAATAATTTCATTGTATTACTTTCTTTGAAAGATTCATATGCAACATGTTGTCCCATTTACACCATAATAGAATGCTCTAACTAAGAGAAATAATCAAGCGATAAAGGAAATTGATAATTGCATGATTTTTTCTAGGATATCACCCCCTAGTTTTGGGATGAAGTCATTAATTGTGCAAATTACACTTCTATAAACTTTGTGAAAAATTAACGCCAAAAGGAGAATGAAAAAAAACAATCCACATGGCAACAATTTTCAAGTGTGTGGTTGTGACACCTAGGCTCACAGTCATAAATATTTACAATCCAATAATGATGGATGTATATTTGTTGGTTATTGAAAGGATGCAAAGGATATATGTTTTATGTACCCCACACTAGAAGGTCTATACTTAGTAGAGATGTTTGCTTTGATAGGGATTTTTCATTGTGTGAACCTAGTTCAACAATTGTGGTATCTTTGGTCTATGGGATGACTTCTCCTTTTAATTTTTTGTCAACCTATTCTTCTACTTATTCTCATGATATTTCTTATTTTGTGGTTGAAAAATATTATTTTGATGAAGATAGTGAGGAGGAATCTCCTATTTTGCTTCCTCCTCCTCCTCCACATTTTCTACCAACTCATCCTCCTCTAACTTCACATGTTCTACCTCCTCCTCCTTCTACTTTGCTTGTTTTTCATTCTCCTCCCCCTCCTCCTCCTCATGCTTTGTTAGTTATACTTTCTCCTCCTCCTCCTTGTGCATTGCTTGTTCTACTTTCTCCTCCTCTCACTTTTACTATTAAATATCAACCATTTTTTAGATGGGTGCAAAATATTTGGGAAGGTGTTGGTTCTTTACATGGTGATCTTTTTGTTACTCAACAAATATTTTCATAGCTCTAGCATACAATTTCAGCTTTCACAACTCAAGTTTTAAATACTCAACATATAATCAACTATAATGTATTAAATATATCAATTAAGGGCATTGTTCCTTGTTGGTGAATGCTAATTGTGATTTGGTCCCTTCCCCCCAATGGAAAAATACCATGAAATCAAAGTGGGTTTATAGAGACAAATATGTATTAGATATAAGTGTTGACAAGTATAAGAGGCCTAGTTAATATATAAAGGGTTCTTTTTAGGTTGAAATATTTAAATAATATGGAAACCTTTCCTTTGGTTGCCAATATGGATTCCATTCGCCTTGCTTTGTCACTTGTAGCTCATAATTGATGGAATGTTCTTCATATGGATGTTAAGTTATATAACTTATATTTCTTAAATGGGGATCTATGGGAATAATTTAATATGGAATAACCTTTGGGTTATCCAAGTGGACTCTAACATTGCACATCGATGGAAGAAATGTCTATATGGACTTTAAGTAAGTTCCATGAGGTTGGTATTGAAATATAGGTTGGTTTATGTTGGGCTCAAGTTTTTCTAAATGTTATGTGACCCAAATGTTTATACTCAATGGAGGGTGATAATCCTATGATTTTCTTTTATATCTTTATGACCATATTACCATTGGTACTATTCCTCGTTTGATGACCCAAATGACTAGTCTTCAAAACCAATTTGATCTCACCAACTTAGGGAACCTACTTTATTTTCTCAACCCTCAGTTTGTGTCGATGAAGGAAGAGGATTTCCCTTTCTCAGCTTAAGCATGCTTTGGATCTCCTTCACAAATTTCATATGGATGACTTTAAATTAGGCTTAACCACTTTCTCTATAGTGTTAAGTTATTTCCCAAGCATTTTACCCCTTCGATAGATGACACTTCGTACCGATTTCTCGGTTGAAACTGGTTGTACTTAACTTATACTTGGTCCATTCATAAATGAATAAAAAATACATTATCCATAGATCCATCTTAATATATAATTATATTGTAAACATACAAATATAAAGAAAACCACAAGGGCCAATCTCAATGTTTTGCTACATCCTAAACTTGACTATTCACACTCGTGCAAAAAGATTGAGATTAGGTGCTAACAATTAAACCTCCTTGATGCCTAAAGTTGATTAATGACTCTTCTCGAGTTAAGGAGTCTTATCAACTTAAAATACCATGTTAGAATATAATTTGATATTTTGTATAAGGCTCAATTTGTAGAGACTTGATAAATTAAAGTAAAATATATGTAACAAATTAAATTTGTGATAAAAAAGGGAAAAAAAAATCCTAGAAGATACTTTTAATCACAATTGAAATATGCACATTATTGAAAAATTAAATTGATGTTAACGAGGAAATATTTTTTTCTAAAATACCTATGGAAATACTTTTAGTCGCAACCTAAATATGTGTATTTACACTCTTGAGAGTAAAACCTAGTAAATAAGAATAAATATACTTTTAGTCACAACAAAAATATGCATATTTACATTCTTGAGAGTAAACTCTAGTAAACCACAATAAGAAAAGGTTATGTTAGATGGATTACTTGTTATGAATCATATCTTAAATTACTTTCCTATTCAAATTGACCCACTTAAGTAATTTTGTTATTACATAATTGTTTAAACCCAAATTTGACATGCAATTAAGTTCACAAAGCTTAAGGTTGTAAACCTTGAAGCACATATCTTATTAGAGTTTTGTTTTGTCGATGTTAATGTTGATATTCAATACACCCAATTCACCACAAAAACAAAAACACAAGCAGAAGCATGGAAAAATTATGGATCACCATAGCCCCGACATCTTGGAGTATTTTTGTTAAGTATTTTTAAAGTTTGCTTCAAATAGTAAGACCCATGAGACACTGATAAAGAATAAACACAATCTCACTACTAATGTTTGTGGACACTAGAGTGATGGATTTTTTGTTTGCATAAAATATTTCATGTTGGAGTTATTTTTTGCATCCATGAGCTTTAGGGATTTTGATTTTTTTTTTCATTTGTTCAAGCAAATTTAAAGATCGATTGAGACTATGCCATGGCCTAAATTATAGATACATATAAGAAAAACATTTCTATATATGAATAAATGATGTGAATTAAAAGAACATGCACATACTTTAAAACAAAAGCTTGGTTAGTCACAATTCTATATGAATTTATTCAAATAAAGCTTGAAGGGAAAACATAGATGCAACTTTGACATTATATCTCTACTTCCATGCGAGGATTCCTTTAGAGGCATTGCATGGAGATTATCAACAAGATTACCAAAAAAATTAAGGAATAATTTATGATGGGGGTACTTATCCAAATCTATAAAATATTTCATTGCACAATGTCAAAGTCTAGACAACTAGCAAAAGAAAGAAAATGCAATGTGTAATTGCAAAGGAAATAATTGATGATCAATCATGTTGGATAACTGAAGCTCTACATTAATGAAGAATGCACTGCCTTCAATGTTAGCATTACAAGTAGAGAGGTATAGGCATGTAGGCCAAATATAAAATGATGGTGTGCATCTCTTTTATACATTATTGTGCCATACCTTGCATCCTTGCCTTAATTTTTTTGTACACCTCATGCATTTTTTTGTGTCCATTTACCATTACTTCTCATCTCTTATCTTTATGTACCAATGCTACAATACTATATGAGCCTTACCTTCGATAGAAACAATTTCCTTCATTTTTTTCAAATTAGGAACTTGAAATGTTGGTTTTTATTTCTCATTCAATCCCATTTTAGCCATAACTTTGATACAAAGAGTTTCCTTCACTTTTTCAAATTGAAAACTTGGAAATTTAATTTTTATTTCTCATTCAATCCCAATTTAGCACAATTGTAAGTTGCTCAAAACTCTAGAAGCTAGTAGGTATGTGACAACAACTCACTAACTAACTTTAGTATATTCTAATTAGATGATTTGAGAGTATAAGCATTGCTTAAGGATCACATGCATCACCTTGGAGTTGTGTTCCATTGTTGTCATGAATTTGGGATGATACTCAATCCCAACATGTATGCTATGTTATCTCTTCCTTGTAGTTGTGCGAACTTTGTTAAAGCTCAATCCTAAACTTCCCAAATTATAATAAAGGTCATATAATTTGTTTCACTTCACTAATTTAGATATATATTTTAAGTAGTTAAGCAAATTATATTTAGTATTAATTATGAAAATTTGAAAATAATAAAAAGTCATTCTAAATGTTTTACTCTCAATATTAAAAAAAAAGAATATAATTAACACACATGTATTAAAAAATCCACATATAAATTTCTGAGTACTTAAAAGATCCAAAATTAAGAGAGATCTATACTAGTTTATCATTATTGTATTTATTTTCTAACTTTTAAAAATGATTTATTTCATTACATTGTATTAGTGTAAAGTGTTACATATCTCTTTCACCCACACTTCTATGCAAGAAACACCATGCAGATCACTTATATACTTTATGTTTTTTAGTTTTGGGAAAAAAAGGTAAAAAATGGCATAAATCTATGTTAAACCTAGATATATGAAGCACTTGGAGGAATCCAGTTTTTGAGGTGTATTTTTTTATTATTAAACATTTTATGTGTTAGAAAAAAAATTACACCTTAAGAAATTTGATCCCTCAGTGATAGATTTGTTCTTAAGATGGATCTATGAGTTATTTATTTATTTTAAGAACATACATGATGTGTGTATTTTTTAAGAGGACATCCATATGACATGTTTGTATTATTTTGTTAAAATAATTTTAGCCAATATGTAACTTTTATTATTTATTTTTATTTTTGTAACTTACATTACATTATGTGATAATGTCTACTTCATATTGGACTATGGAGTACCACACTACCCTTGGTACAATCAATTTGTATTTATATCTAGTGGGTTTTAAATATATTATTAAACCTTTCAATGAGTAACATCATCTCATGAATGTGAATTCATATATTTTTAAATATAATTAAATAGTTATGAAGAAAACTGATTTACATGACACTTTTTTGGATAGCTAGAGTTGATATAGTTTCTTTTAATATGCATATATTGTCTTGAAGTGGGTAGGCTCCATCAAATTTTTCATGTTTTTGTTAAAGGTAAGAAATTGAGTTAATGGAAAAAAGTTTATTTACAATGCATTCACTAGATGTTGAATTAAGATGCAACTTTAGAAGATATTCTTATTTTATTGTATTTATCATGTAAAACTTTAAAAAGAACAATGTTATATTGTATTTGTAAAACATGTAATGTTGGCTCAATAAATTAAATGATATTGTGTTTTATTCTCACAAAAACACATGTTGGCCCCATAAAGAAAAGTCATCTGGAAAACAAGTATAAATAGAGGGGTTGCCCTCCTCATTTGAGAAACACACTCACAACAATCAAGTTCAAGGAAGAGGTTCACTCTAGCTAAGAAGAAGGCTGTTATGGGTTATAGAAGACTTGGAATGCATCTATATCTTGATCTAGGTTTTTCTTAGAGTTTCTCTATCTTTCTATAAGAGAGCCTTCCAAGCTTCTTGTTAACACTGTGACATTGTACCTGGTTGACGAATCTATACTGAGAAATTCAACTAGGTTTTTCCCATGAGAGGGATTTCCTAAGATAAATATTTGTGTCTTTGTGTCTACTTTGAATGTCTTTCTTTCATTGATATGTATGCATGAAATTATTATGATGTGACATGTTAAATGAATGAAATTCTAATATAATTGCTTGTAAGTCAAAATTCTAACATGGTATCAAAGCCGTGCTAAAAGAATTAATTGCAATAGTCGTAACAACTGAAACTACCGGAGATTAGGTATTCTTACTTCTAGCATTTCCTTCCTTATATCAAGATCTATCCTAGCATTATTGAACTCATCCTAGGAAGGATCATCTTTATGTGGAGGAATAATTCAAATCCAAGAATTTTCATCTTTGACCCAGTTACTACTGCATCCGGAGAACTAGGGTTTCTAGTTTTTGCTTGTTTTGTCCATAGATATGAGTGAAAATAAGACTCATTCAACTAGCCTTGGGTTTCCAGAACCATATTTGACAATATGACAAACAACACCAAGGTTGATGAGAAACTTGAAGGGGTTGATAACTTTAGAGCATGGAAGTATAGGATGCTCCTCATCCTAGAAGAAAATGACCTGGAAAAATATGTTGAAGAAGAGGTTGTAGAGCCAGAGGGAGATGAATCTAAGGAAAATCACAAGAAGAATATGGTTAAGGAAAAGAGAACCACATCGAATTCCATCATGCATCATTGGATCCCTCATGTTTCATCTTCCAAGTCTCCAAAGCAAATGTTTGATGCTTTGACCAAATTATATGAAGGAAAGAATATCAACCAGAAGATGACATTGAGAACACAAATAAAGAATGTGAAGATGCGGAGCTCATAAACAATTCAAGCCTTCTTCACAAGAGAATCTCAAATCAAAGAACAATTTGAATCCATTCGAGACACAATTAAGGAATCCAAAATAGTGATGATTACAATGAATGGTCTCCCAAGGTCATCGAAATCATTTTGACAAACCTTGGATTTGACATCTTTTTATCATCATTTCACCTTATTTATAATCTCTTTTTCTTATCCATATTCATGCACTAATCCCTTCTTATGCTCATATACGGGTTTTTATGCTCAAGTTATTTTTCCATTACATGTCTTATTATTTATTTTGATTTTTTACTAACATTGAGGGAATTAGTGTATTGTGTATTTTCTTTGAATATTAAATCATTTACTGGAAGCAGCTACAATATATTTGAGGGAGTTCTGTAGCAACTGCAAAAACTCTACGAGCAACTATGAAAACTATACAGGAAACTACGAAAATGATACAGGAATCTATAGAAACTATACAAGAAGCTACGAAAACAGTACAGGAATCTACAGAAACTATACATGCAGTTACAAAAACTCTACAAAACCTACCAGCTACGGAACCTCTACAGAACCTACAAGCTGCGGAAACTCGTATAGAAGCTACAGAAAGTCAATAATTGAAAATTGCCTTCAAGCAGCAACTTTGGAGAAAAATATTCATTAGGAGTAATGGATTTTTATAAATCCATTTTTCTATTATTCTTATATGTTTCAAATGGTGATGTTAAATCAAAGTTGGTAAATGGAGGTGGATATGAGTGCATATTTAGCTTATCTACAAATATTTGAATATTTTTATCAAATAAACCAATCACCATAAAACTTTTTTATATATCAAAAATGTGGTAATACATAGTGTCATAATACAAAATTGGGGCTTTGAAAGCCACCATCATATACACGGTAGTACAAAATAGATACACTCCCAGGTGTCTAGTCCTGTGGAGGTGGAGGAGGGTTGTGATCATGATATGTCACTACGGCTCTAGCTAGCCGCCGGAATAAACGCACCCATGCGCGTGGTACACCCATCACCTGTCTCTACATAACCTCAGGCAAGTCCTCGACTTGCACCATGGGAACTCTGTGAATCAGTCGCACGAAGTTGGTATGGATGTTTTGGAGCGTTCACTCCGCATCCACACCGGTGATATCGTCTCCTCTTCCCTTCCGTCTATGACGTGGGAAGCCCTCTGGTCGCCATGGTCCCACATCTGCACATGAATGGTAGATGTCATTATGTATTGTCACCCAAAAACATGTCTTTTTGATTCCATATAATCAAGAAAACACAAAAAAATTAAATACTTCAAAAATTTTAAAAAGAGTGAGGGTCGAGATTCGTTACCTATGTCTCCATATGTTGATCCTAGTGGCAATGGCATGTCCGGATCCCCCTGGAAATCTATCCCTGCATAGGGGTAGTCATCTATGGAAACAATCTGTCGTCGCCACCATGGAAAAAAGTCAGCTGGAT